>LR753877.1:0-73217 GCA_902729485.2 Mus minutoides | reverse complement strand
ATACTGCACGTTGCCCAGATTTATTTAATTCTGCCTCTCTCTATTTCTAGCTATTATGAGTCTCTCTCGGTGGACAAGCCCTAAGAGGAGGGAGCCACTGGGTTTCAAGTGACCAATCCAGCATCCTGACTGTAGTACATAATGCTTTCTTAGTGACTAAGCAAGCAAGGTGGTCTGTGAATAACATAGTGATGGCCTCCACTTCAGGCCGAGAGCCGTAAACCAACAGTCTGTTGAAGAATATGCATTTGGGCCCAGCATTTGGTTTCTGTATGCAGCAGTACTACAAAAGACATTTTACTCTCTGGACCAGCCCACACATGCCTGTTTAATCTCTGCAATATACAAAATAGTGAGCCTTTTCAATTCTAAAGCAAACATAAACTAAAAGCTATGGTTAAAAAAAAGTCATCATTTAAAAGAAATCACAATTATTTCTGCATTTAAAGATAATAGAAACCATTTCGATGGATATATTTTTGAACAATTATTTCTGTAGCATACTGTAAAGTCTGTGTTGTATCCCATCCCAGAGGGAGGTCTGGATTTAACTGTGATGACTAATGATGAAGTTAAACTTGGATATGCTACCCGAGGGATGGGCAATCGTCTTAATTAATCAAACAAAATTAAAATACCAATTTTGGCTATTTAATAATTATCTCGAGTGCGAATGCTGGAGGCTAGTCAGATCTAATTAAAGGAGGAAACAGAGTGGGCACAGAGGAGGCAGCATGGAGGCCACTTCCTTTCATGTCTCTGACTTTTCATTATATTGATTTTTCTTTTCATCTCATTTGAGCACTAAAGCCAACCCAAAGTTTCTTCCTGAAAACCTCTGCCCCCATCTCCAGCTATTTCTGCTGCCTGTGCACAGAGAAGAGATTACACTCTATTCGATCTAAAACACAAATGGGCTCATTTTATCTTCAAAGCAATGTTACCTTTGTCTCTGGTCCCCCTGCCAGTATGCGCACAGTATTTCTCCCAGTTGTGCAAACTACCAATCAGAGACCTCCAATGCATCACTTCTTCAGCATCTCTGGGGATATTGGAAAAACATGCACTGTTGTTTAATTGATCATAGTCCAACTGCTTATTTGTTTAAAAATGTCAAGTCTGCCGTCTCTATATGAAAGTAGGTAGAAACTTACCCACTCTCTTCACACTGGCGCCTCTCTGAGAGCAGGCCTTTACAAAACAGTTCTTTAATATGGTGGTGTCTGTTTTTAAAGCAAGAGTCAGGATAATGACACGGGCTGCATCTTTTATGCTCCACCTTACATAGTTTAATACTTTTGTGCAAGAATTTTCATGTTAAATTCAGCCTGGTATTTAGTCCCCAGACTTTAGAGCAGTTTCTATTGGATAGCTTGTTTTGCTTTGGGTCATAGAAGAATGACAAAGAAATCACCATAAATCTCCTTTTATCTTGGAATTCTGGAAGATGAGAAACTGAATCTGATGTTTAGCTGTACCTCAGTGTGGGCTTTCTGAAGACTTGGTCTGCAAGGTTTTAGCATTCATTTAATGCACCTGTAATTCAGACACCTTTAACAAGTTAATTTCCCAGTGTGGAAATTGGTTGAATTTATTTTGTGCTGTCTAGCTCTTTTGACATTTTAGCTAAACATTTATAAAATTCTATTTTATAACCTTTAAATATTTTAGATTTAATATTTTCCAGGTCATTAAATATAGTTCCCTGAAATATTTTAGGTCTGTTTTCTTTACATCCTCCCAGAGGATGTTCTTGTCACTGAATGTTATATTTCCTAAAGATCATGGAAGGAGAACTGAGACTTGGGAACTTTGAAAGTAGATAGTTATGACCAAACATGAATGTTCTTATCAATGTGTGCACCATGAATGTATAGAAGAATTCCCTTGGGGTGTCTTGGAGAAGTTGAGGAGAAAAATCTTTCTCTGTGAAGCAATGTTTCTTCTTGAGTGCAGACTCATGGGGCTGTGGTTGGTTATAGCTGCTTCCTGAATCCTGGGCTGAAGCTTCAGAAAACAGGGTGTTCAGGTTCACCACAGAGGAAATTAACCTGTGAATTATCATGACTTCTTATTCTGTCTACAAATCTGTCAGTGGTCATTGCTCTAATGAATTAGGTATTTGCTGAGTATCAAACATGCCATATGTTTTACTGTGGCAGGATCTTCCCTGTCCAATTATATTAAAATATTAGTGTAGTAGGAAGCCTGTGATTAGATACAGAAAAGGGAGGCAGAGTGAAGAGGTGCAGAGACAGAGAGTGTCTCTGGTGAGGAGAAGGCAAGATGGAGGCAGAGAGACAGGAAGAAGATACTGATCCCACATGGTTTTAAATAGCCATAGGTAGTTATGAATATCACACATGGATAGAATAATTGGGATAACTTGTCTGATCTAGGTGGGCAGCTTGTATCATTATCAATTGGCTCTGAAATTACTGTGTGGGCATATTGTGAATTGATAATTTATTGATACATAAATCTGACTTGTTAATTATAAGCTTCTAGAGTTTATTTCTACCGGGTTATTGGGTGTTGTGGAGGCTGGTTATAGCAGCTGACCAAAGGGGGGATAGTCATTGGGTGGGGCTGGCATGGCAGTGAAGGGAACTCAAGAGCTCTGGCCCCACTGGAGAGTTGGTGAACAGAGTGTAGCTGGATGCACAGGAACTTGGAGGTTCTTTTTTTAATAGTCCCCGCAACATTTTACAGATGTTATTTCTGTTCACAGAAGATGTCTTACTTAGGGTTTTACTGCTGTGAACAGACACCATGACCAAGGCAACTCTTAAAAGGACAACATTTAATTAGGGCTGGCTTACAGGTCCAGAAGTTCAGTCCATTATCATCAGGGCAGGAACATGGCAACACCCAGGCAGAGATGCGACTGGATATGCTGAGGGTTCTACATCTTCATCCAAAAGCAGACAGGAGAAGACTGACTTCTGGGCAGCTAGGAAGAGGATCTTAAAGCCCACACCCACAGTGACATATTTCCTCCTACATGGCCACACCTCCTAATTATGTCACTCCCTGGGCCAAGCATGTTCAAACCACTACAGAAGTAATCAGAAGTAACAGTTCTAGAATGATTATACTGCATCTAATTCAAAGGCATTTTGTGTTCTATGCAGAGAAGTAAGAAATGGTATCTGTTTGAATACACAAACACTTCCATTTCCAATGTATGCCTTTCCTCTTGGTGACTTTCATTAGTGACCCTTAGAACCGTGATCTCTGTGCTCCATAGGCTTGCTCTAACTGTGACTCCAATGGCTGGCACGGAGTATAGGGAGTACTCTTGGGAGTCCCTTAGATGATGGCATTCCTGTGTTGTGAGAGGTGACCCCTGGGCTGGCCTGTCACTATTAAAATTCTCCTTTAAGAGCTCATCAGACCAACAACTAAGTGAGTCTGTACTGACCAGAGTTGTTCCTGGTGAAAGGTCAGTTGGAATATATATTTCATGGAGATCCAGTCATCTACATTTATTACCCCACATGGAAGGACAAGTACCCCTGGAGGACAGAGAGCAGAAGGGGAGTGTGATAAGGAGGAGGACTTCCAGTTCTAGGACTAGGAGAGAGAAATGGAGGAGTACTGAAAAAATCTTTTCTTTTGGGATTACAACTGAAAATAAAAGAAGAAAAAGGAAAATATTTCATATACAATGTGGTAGTTAAGGTCCCAGTCACTGCCCACTAAGTATGGACGCCTGAGGTTACACTCAGCATTTGCCATAGGTTACTACTGCTCCAGATAGACCTTACCTCTGTTAGAGTTGAGAAAAACAGAAGTTCAGAGACACTGAGTAACTTGTTGCAAATCATACAGTCACTACCTTGTGGTTCCAGGACTCAAAGTGAAACGTCTCATACCAAGTAAGTAAGCCTTTCTTCTGTGCCCTGGAGTTAGACTACATTCTCAAGTGGTTAAGCCTGGTGACCATGGGCAGGTTGCACTCACCATTCTGAACTACTGTTTGTAAATACAGGTACTTATTGATGCCCATGACACAATGCCATTTTTCATATTTACTTTGGTTTATAAAGGGGACAATGCACGGAAAATGTCTCCCTGGCAAACATCAATAGAAATCCACAGTTATCATTAAATAATGAATGGTGAGAGGCCTAATCAATAATTTTTTTTCAAATTGTAAGATTAAATTGTAATATAAAGATGGTGATTTTCAAAAAAGGTTTTCATTTATCTTGAATGTATGCATGTGCACCATCTGTGCACAGTACATGCAGAGCCTAAAAGAGAGTATCAGGTCCCCTGGTACACTGTGAACTGCCGTGGGTGCTGAGGAATAAGCCTGTGTCCTACCTGCTGAGCTCTCTCCAAGTCCCCTAACTAGTGATTTCTGACCAACATATCTTTTTTTTTTATTAAGAGAGAATAGAATGAGACAGAACAGAGCTGATATAAAGGATCGGGATTCATTATGTGTTTTTAAAAGTAAAATATATTTCACATATTTTGTTTCAGTTGCATGTACTTTTGACATTGTATAGACATGGAAAAAAAATACACTTTTGGGTTTTGTTTGATAATCTTGAAAAAAAAATGTGTTTAAAAGCATCCTTTCCGGTGACAGCTCATGTGTGACCTCAGTGCTGGAGTTTAACATTGGCCATGTTTCTCTCTCACGCTCCTCCACATTTTTATTTTTTGGGAGACAAGTTCTCTCCTTGGACCTTGAGTTGGCCAATTCAGATAGACTAGCTGGCTGGCGAACCCTGGGGTTCTCTCCTCCAGAGATGTGGGGTCACACCCACCTCTGTCTTTTCCATGGGTGCTAGAGACTCAAAGTCAGGTTCTCATGGTTCTACTGTGAGCAATTCAACCACAGAGCCATCTCCCCAGGCAGAAATACTTATTTTGAAAAATTCATGTAGATAGGGAAATTGACAATCCTAACATGGCAATGATTCTGATATATAGAAAGTATTTTGATAATGTGGATATTATGTAAATTTACATATCAATGGAACTTTTCCTCTCAATAAAGACAGATGGTGTATTGACTGTGTATATTGATTATACGTAGTTAATTCAGAGAGAGAGAGCGTGTAATACTGTATTACCTCCTTTTGTGTGTGTGCTCTTTTACTTTGAGATGTAAAGAATATCCTGTTTCCCCTTCTTCCCATTAAAACAATTATCTTGGGGACGGGGGTGTAGATGAATTGGTAGCATGTTTGCGTATAATACACAAAGAATTGCATAGATTGCAGTGTGGTGGCAAAGGCCTATGAAGTGGGAGGATCAGAAGTCCAAGGTCATCCTCAGCTACATAGGTAGTTCTAGGGCAGCATGGGGTATATGAGACCCTGTCAAAGAAAAAGAAAAAGAAAAAGAAAAAGGAAGAGAGAGAGAGAGAGAGAGAGAGAGAGCGAGAGAGAGAATGATAGAGCAAGCGAGAGAGGAGGAGAAGAAGAGGAAATTCTTTTTAAAGCAGCTTTACAAGAGGCAATGACTAATTTTATTAAAAACTAGAACTTAATGGTGTGTGATATGTATTTAGAGACAGACTTTTCTGGAGGGACACATTTGTAGCACTTACCAAAGGCTACATTTCATATTTAAACAGTTGCCTCAGACATGTTTCCTGAGGTATTCTATTTCACGTTTCCTGGCTGTGGTAAAGCTAGGAGGGCCTGGGAGAAGGGCTAGGGGTTGTGGGTTTGACTCTGCCTTGCAGCATTCGTCTGCTTCTGCAAATTCAATCCGAGCTTCTAGTTTCTCTGGGCTTTGGCCTCATCAGTAAAGGGAGTCAGAGTCAAGACTCTTTCGTGTGGCTTTTGCTTAAGAACTCCTGTTGCCAAATGGTGGTATGTTCCTTCAGAGAAGCTTTGGTGGGAATGTGACTGTGTGTATTTGGCAGGACTGGAAAATGTGGGCATCTGATGATTTCACTGGGGAGCGAGTGCCTGCATGGTTGTACATTACACTATGAGGTTACATTATACTAGGACCTTTCTTGGATGACCACTGTCATTGGAGGGGCTCGCTTTCATCAGCTGTGGGGCTGGAGGGATGAAGGGTGACACTCCCGTGGATGAGGGTAAAGTGGATTCAGTGTTTGCCCTCATGAGGGTTGTACTGAGGTACTGACACTTTAGGTTCAGGAGTAAAGAAAATCATTCCCATTGAGAAACCGAGTAAGTCAGTAGAGTTTTAGCTTCAAATAAAATTGAATCATTTGGGGAACTGGAGACCATATCATTTTACTTTGCACCATTTCTGCAGCACAAATGCAACCAACATCTATTCTTGGATGGCGACTGGTGTTTACGATGCCTGAGGGAGACCAGTCTCCAGTTCTCCACACTATATTTTGACTATGCAGTAAGGCAAACAGGGAAAAAAATCTTGGCTCTCTTCGTTCAGCGATCAAATATAACTTGAAGACATGCTAGGAATAGTCCCTTTGAGGAGTAACTCGTTTCTTGATGAAAGCGGTATTTTTGATGCGCCCATTTGCAGAGGTTTTGATCCAGTGCAAGCGGGCGTTCCATGTGTGCAGATCAATGCTGTGATTAAAACATAACATGCTTTGATTGTTTTGTCCTCAGCGTATGGTTAGAAATATCACTTGCTTGACCGCTCTCTACAGAGCGGTAAGTGACAGAAGAACTTTCCTTCTTCCCTCCTCTCTCTAGCCTTCCAAACTGTAGTCTTCTGCAGTCTGGACCCAGTGGGCCAAGGACAGTACCCATTCAACAGAACAGTTAGCAGCGGCTGTCTTCTCCAGCGCTGGTTGTAGGTCATAGGCCAGCTTGAATCACCTACATCTCAAGTTTGTTTACCTATATACCTTTTAATCGAGCACTTTCCTTTTGTTTGCTAATTAGCATAATTGTTGGAGGTCTGATTTTATTCTCAGACACTGTGGGTACAAAGGTGTTGAACTCTAGCCCAGCAAAGGAGAGGGAGAGCACAGTGGGATGTCTGAGGCTAACCACCTCCCCAGGAGATGAGAAAGGGGCAGGGCATGGGAATGCTCTTTGCCTAGACACTGATGAGATCATAGATTAGATGAGGATTCGGGAATCACAGAACTAAACACGGAAAGTCTGCTGGATAAATTCTGTTCATCTGCGTTAAGCTGCAGGGTAGCTCCACTACAAATTAAAAGTCATACGTCACAATTCTCTGTGAGCTGATGAACTTCAGAATAAAAATTTCTTCAGAGATCATCTTACTTCAAATTTCCTAGTAAGGAAGGTAGATCTGGAACAACGTGATGTGTCCTAGGACAGACGTTCAGGAAACAAACAGAGTAAGTCTGGTGTGGGTATCTGGCTTATTCCTCGGGGCCTTTCTCTCCTGAGATTCTCTGAGAGAATTAAAACAAGTGGACTGGTGAGACATCCAGGTGTCAGTAATGAAAGTCGTCTGCTGTGACACTGGATGGCACAAAGAAAGAATCCTGTGATTTCCCATGTCCCTGCGTCCTTGTGTAACCCATCCTAGATGTTCATCTAGACAGGTGACACCAGGTGACACCTGGCTCTTACCAAAACCTCTGCCACCCAGTCCACAAGTCTAGGGATCACGTTTTTTCCCTCCCTCCCTCCCTGTCTCCCTCAATGGGAATCATATCTATCTAGCTTTACAATTGTTTGAAAATTATGCTTTTATTTTGAGTGAGGACTGAACCACACTGAGCTGTGTTGCCAGCACTGTCTTCTATTTTATTTTTTAAATGGTTTATTATTTTTACTCTCTTTCTCTCTCTCTCTTTCTTTTCCTCTGTGTGTGTGTGTGTGTTGCATGAGTACATGTGGGTGTAGGAGACTAGGAAAGGTTGTTGTATCCTTTGGAACTAGAATTTCAGGCAGTTGTGAGCTGACATGGATGCTGGGAGCTAAGCTTGGGTGCTAAGTTATTTGACAACTGATAGTTTTATATTATACTTCTAAAGGTATGGCTTTTAAAAGAGTTTTAGTGGACATAATAACTTTATGCATTTGTGGAATAAGAAGTATAAGTCTAATTTTTAAAAAGATCAGTAAAACTTAGAATATTAATTTTACATTTTTATAGAAAGCATACAAATTTATACAAATTTATTACATATCTCCAGTGCTGGAATATTACACTCCTTTAATATCTTTGACAACCTTTTTACCAAGCTTAGTATAACTGTACAGAAACTAAGAATGTACTATATTAATATCAATATGCAGCTTAATATTTTCTAGATTAGGTTATAATTTCTTCAATATTCTTTGTAATAGCATCACTTTTGTCAAATTACCTCACATAAATTGTTCTTAACACACTATATATTTTTATAAAGTTAAATCTTGACTGCACAATAATTATACATTGCCCTCACATTGTATACCCTTCACATTCTGGAAAATAAATAAATACTCCAGAGGTCAACACACCAGAGCTTCCACACAAAAAGCAAGAACAAAAATAATCATGTGTATAAGCCCTGCTCTTGGCCAGTCAAATATCTCCGGAGTCAGAAGAATGGATGAGGGGAGAGAATTCAGCTCTTGGGGTCTGCTGTGTGAAACCTAGATACACAGAGACTCTGTGTGTGGCTTTTATCCGATATCTGTGGTCTCATCCTCTGCTGTTTGATTTGAGGAACATTCCAGGCGGTATCCTTAGCTTCCCTGACATGAACCTGGGGCTTGAAGACTCCGAGGGATTCCTTTCTCAAAAAGGGCAAGGCAGACAGAGCCTGTCAGGCTGGCATTGCATGGCTCAGCTGCAGGCGACAGGCTTCATCTCAGCAAGGTGAGACACCTGTGCCTTTGAGGGGCTCCAGCATGCTGTGCCAAAAACCTGGGCAGACAGAGCCTAAGGTGGAGGATGGGTGGCTGAAGGAAGCATGGGGTGACTTCTATTTCTCAAAACAGCAGAGGGTACTAAATGTTTGGACTTCCCCAGATGTTTGCTCATGGCTCAATGGTGTCTCAGCTGGGGCTCTGACTTGGGGATTTCAAGCAAGAATAGGATGCTAGGTGCTCCTGCGGGTTAATATTTATGTATTAGGCAAATAATCTCCAGACCAAATGCATAGCAATGACAAGAGTGTATTTCTTACTGCTGTTCTCCGTTCGTTTGTTGCAACAAAGATTTTTCTTATTCTGTTAGAAACAGCCATTAAGTAAAATAAAATTAATTGGACTGTTTTGTGGAAATGCCAAGCAATTAGGGTATAGGATCATTTATGCAATGTATTATTAATGCTAAATGCTAAAATAAAGGTCATATTACCATCAGCCTGGAGGGGGGTGGGCGTGGAGAGGAGCCATAGGGAGGAGAGGATGAATAAACGTATCCTATTAAGGTGGGATGGGATGGAATTGCTGGTGATCTTTGCATGAGTCTGGGGTCTGCTGAACTACAGTTGGAGCTGCTGTTTGTCAAAGCTGTTGAGTACTGAGCTAGTGCCTGAGAAATCACAGACTGATCCCTGAAGGCAGTGTTGAGTCTCAAATCGTCACTGCAGTGTTTACAGACTTGGGGACGGGCAAAGGCGTTTTCTGCGGAACTGGCCCCAAAGCATCAGGTGAAATGCTTTCCTGCATTTCAGTTTTCCATTGAAATCAGAGTGACAGGCGTTCTCCTTGAGCTGGTAGCTTCTTTGCTGCATTTCCTTCTGATTCTCTTTAGAATGTAGTCGTTTATGCACCACCTACTCGAGCTGTGCTCTAGTGTTTTTGCTGCTAAGCACTGTTCGGACAAATTTGACCAAGCGGCACTTACCTGGCAGTTTGCGGGAGGTTGTTACTGGGTGGGTGGCACCTGTTCCCACAGGTACTAAGCATGATGTGTATGTGATCAAAGAATGACCTTGGGTGGCAGTTTGCGTCTTTTTCTTGCTTAATGCAGGGTCTCTGTTCACCCAAGTAGCCAATCTTTCCCGCCTTTGTGTTTACAGATAGTCTGTCTATGCCTGCCATCTTCACCATATAGGAACGGTGGGTTCTGGGAATCCAACTAGGACCCTATCCTTTTAACTATTGAGCTATCTCCCCAACTTTCATGTACATCTACAGATCTACAAATATGACAATTTTTTTGTTTGTTTGCAGTAAATGGCCACTAATTAGATTCTGACAGCTTATTTGAAAAAGTTGTCTCCCCACCCACCGCTGCCACAGAGCTTGTGTGACATTTTAAAAGCTTTGAAAATTGTATGCTATATTAATAAATTGTGCCCAGAAACCGAGCAGTTCAATGTAAACCCTTTCAGATCTCTTTCTATTTCTATGTGTTCACTCTGAAAAACCTGCTTCCTGTGAATTCCAATTTCCCTTTTATTAATAGATTCGTTGAGTTTAGCTTTTCTGTATTATTCGAGTGAGATTGACTCCTGTGAACGGTACTTATAAAAAATTAATATAAAACCTTGTATTCTAGGATGACCAATTATCTTACTATCTTGCTTTGTGCTCTTCAAAACTATGACTAAATATCTTGCAATATATTACACAAAATAAAGCTTTCCTAGAAAGTTTTTTGATTGATAGTCTCTTATAATGACTAGTTTTAGATTAGATCAGTTTTTCAGCTAATCGGTGGACAGTGTAATAAATTCTTCTATTTATAGTGTATGCTGAGAAAATAAGGGTTTTTTTTTTTTTGGTCAGTTTCTTTGGTGGCTTTTTAGAAATTGTGTCTACAAAATAAGTAACGGAGACTGACATCTTTTTGAGGTAATTGGTTCTCGCTGTTTTGTGACTTGTTATTAATAAGTCTGCTAAGCCCTGTTTCAGAGTAGATGTCACCTAGTAGTCACTCATGAGACTGGCTGTTTATATCCAATGTAGTTATGTGGAGCCCACAGCAACTCTGCTAAGGGTCCTGAAAGATGTGTAATGTGGACTAGACCCCTGAGGTCTGGAAATAATCATTTCATTTGTCTGTAATCTATACTTATTTCTCAGACAAGGAAGGCTATGGTCAGAGTATGCTCAGCCAAAAGACCCAGGCTTTTGTCTGGTGATGTTTTCTGCTGCTTGTGGGTATCTGAGACACTGTATTATAGAAATAGCCTCAAGTTTCCCTACAAGTGTCAGCTGCTCTGAATGCTAATGAAGTTGGCACTGGGCTGAGCAGGTGACAGCTGTGAGAGGGACCACAGCCACCACTAACTTGCTTCTGTACTCCTTCAAAGCAGTGGTCTCTCCCCTTCGAAGGTCAGAGTGTTGTTTCCTGCAGTCTTTTGCTGTCTTCCTTTCTCTTTTTATTACTTCCTCTTTTTGTTACTCTGAGGCATTATATTAGTTTCCTGTGAGTTCCCTGAGTCCTTCTAGTTATAATAGTCTTGGTATTTATTCATTCATCCATTTATTCATCCATTTATTTATTTATTTACTTATTTATCATATTGTTTTTTAAGCTGAGCATTTCCAGGATGTATTGCACTGGTTGTAAATTTTATTCCTTTGGGACCTCTGAAACCGTGGACCTAGTATACCATTTTAAAATTGCCCCAAACTGCTTGAATGGCCTGCTGAATAATTGATATTAACCTCTTTTCTCCTACTACCTCCAGGAAGCCCCCATGGAAGTGTACAGTAAGACAGCAGCTGAACTAGCAATATTACTGCTGGTATGAATACGTAGGAGCCCTCTAATTAGAAAATTCTTCCATATTTATGAAAGCTAGGTTATTTAAGTATTTTCTAAAATGGGTATAATTTTAAGTGATATAAATTAGCTCAAAGCATTTTACAGTATAAATATTAGTTATTTTAATTAATTAATTAATTAATTAATTTGCATGTACATTTGGTGTTTGGCCTGCACGTATGCCAGTGTGAGGGTATTGGATCCATTGGAACTTGAGTTACAGACAGTTGTCAGCTGCCATGTAGGTGCTGGGAATTGACCCCAGGTCCTCTGGAAGAGCACCCAGTGCTTTTAACCGCTGAGCCAGCTCTCCAGCCTCAAATACCAGTTATTTTTTGCTGAGATTTAATGTTGAGGCAGTTTCCCCTTTAAATACCACTTTATGTTTTAAAATTTACATAAAATTATGTTTTAAAAAGTACATTAGTACTTTTAACATTTTGAAGTAATATAAGACAAAACATGTTAAAATTTCACCTATATAAACGTTTCTAGATGTTATCAAAAGCAGTTAACATTGAGATGATACTCTTAACTGCTTTATAGTTGTCATCCAAATCTCATTCCTTATTCTGCTCATGTCTTTTTTCTAGGCAAGTTACTAACAAGAATTCCATGATGTATTCTCTTGTCATATCTGTGTATTTCCTCCCAGGGCTTCTTACTGTTTTCTTTTTCAAGGTCTGGGCACTGATGAAGAGTGCTCCCAGTTATTGTGGAGGGTGCTCCCAGGCATTGTGGAGGGTGCTCCCAGTTATTGTGGAGGGTGCTCTCTGGCATTGTGGAGGGTGCTCCCAGTTATTGTGGGGAATGCTCCCAGTTATTGTAGAGAAGTCTCTAGCATTGGTTTTCTCATACTCAAGTTCCAGTTGGTTTTTGAGAGTACCACAGTGCCCCACACTTCTCAGCAGCATAAGGGAAGTGTGCTTGGTTAGCCCTTGTCTGGGCATGGTAAGTGCAGTTCCGCAATTGCGGTCTGCCTGTCTCTCCAAGTCAAAACTCATTCATTCATTTCCCTTTTTGTACTAAGAAAGCATCACGGGGAGATGAACATTTTTGTTTCCCAAAATAGTGTGTGTGTGTGTGTGTGTGTGTGTGTGTTTAAGTAAAAGAAGAGAGTGACCAGACCGATAACTAGCAAATATCACTGTGGGAATGGAAGAGAAATCATATCCCCTGTAAAAAGCAATAGGAAAAACAACAGAGGTCTTTCTATCATGTATTTGCAAGTAGAAAAAATTCAGCCTAACTTCTAAGATCTGGAAGTTCCTAGTTAACTTGTTCTAATTATTGGAGTTTGTCTTTAATTCCAACATGATCAACTTTATCACCGTTGCATCGGTGAATTCTGCGCTCCTGCAGTGTGCTAGCCTGGAATGTTTGCTAGACTCCTGTTTGCTGAGTGGTCACCAGGTTCACCACCCTCTGCCATCCACCATGTGTAGAAATCACACTTGGTGTCCAACGTGTTCCTCATATTGTCTGCATTTGCTGACTAGGGGCCCCATGTGGGTCCTTTCCCTATGTCCCCATCATTTTTAGAAGAAGCCTTACTTTCTGCCATGGAATATTCCACTTTCTTCTTACCTTACTTTGAACTCAGTCCTGAATCAACTATTTTCCCTAAACAGCTAAGTTTCTTTTATTAAATGTTGGTATCCAGAAACCAAGACTTGGGGCTAGCAAGATGGCTCAGTGGTTAAAGAAGTTTGCTGCCGAGCTGCCAAGCCTAATACCCAGAGTTCGATTCCCCAGAACCCACATGGGGAAAGGAGAGAACTGACTTCTGAAGGTTGTCCTCTGGTCTCTACATGCGTGTGTGCATGTGTACAGACCCACGTGCACATACACACACACACACACACACACACACACACACACACATATACATACACATGTACACACACATGTGCGCACTAAATAAATATAATTTTTAAAAAAAGAAACTAAAATCTGGGTTTTATGTGTGCCTATTCATAAAATAATATATTTCAGTTTTTCCTACAGTGTTTTTACTGATTTTCTTAAGTTTAGTCCCAATGTTTACTAAATGGAGCATAATATTTATACTTAGAGCAAAGTATTTTATTTTACCTTCATATATTTTTCCTTTTCTTAGACTATTAAAGCAAATTCTTATTTTCCAAAGTTATTCTCATGGAAAAGCCTTGGTGACAAAGAGCATCACAGGGGTACCACCTTGACTTGTGCATTTGCATACCTGCACAAATCACTTACTAACCAAAGCTTCTTTTCAATAGACTGGTTTGGATGACTTACAGGGCACATGAAAGCCAGACCCTATGTTTCTCCTGTGGATCCAGGCTATTGTAGAATTTGGACGAGAAACCTGCCTACTCCTACAAGGTGTAAACTGTTACAGACAATGCGTAGCTCCCTGCTTGAAAAGTTCAACCTATTTTTTTAAAAGGACTTTTTCAAAAGTTGGCTTAAAGCTCCTATAGGCAGTAGTGCCACCTCTCCAGTCACCTCTCAGTGTCATTGATCAGGGCTACACCCCAGTGTTTCCACATCCTCATTGCTTCCTTTTAGGTCAACAGCAAGAACTAAATCGTGTCAGGCTGGGAGGTGGGAGCTGCAAACTATCACATGATAACATTTCCAATGGGTGTGAACATAGGATTCTTGAACTGATTTTATCTCAAGGGACAAGGGGGGACGTTTTCTGTCATTTTACCCTCTGGCTGTACAGGAAGGTTTCCCAGACATTTGATAAAAGAGCAAAACAAATACCAAAAAAGCAAGCACAAAGGGAAACAAAGCCCTAACAAACAGCATCTGATATCCCGAGTCACCTGCTGATTCACCAACCCTAAAGGCAGAGGTACCTCCGAGCTCCCACTAAACCTTCCTAGTCAGCCTCAGCTTCCAAACCAGGTAACCTGAGGTGGAATTAGATATGGAAATTTCGCTCTCTTTCTGGTACTCAAGGAAACCTTGTTTCATTTTCATTAAGAATGTGACATTTTTAGTTTTTCTGAGTGGAGCTTCATTCACCGCTCAGCTCAGTAAGTTCTTTTTTTCTCAGGGAAATTGGGTTATCTGCTTCCAGCGGATAGCAGGCTCAGCGTGGGAGACTCACGGTGCAGGCTCCCCCACCTCATGCCTTTCAGTAGGGTGTCTGGTCACTGTCGACCTCAATTTTTCCTTCTGGAAATTAATAACCTAGAAAATTAATGTCTTGTATTATGTGACTATTATAGAGTTTCAGTGGATGGAAGATGGTTGGTGTCTGTAAGACATTCCCAAGATTCTGGCACTTCTGAGTTCCCTGTGGGTCCAGCCTTACTTTGGATCCTGTATTCTTACATAGTCTAGACAATTGGATACATGTGTACTCAACGGTCTGTGTTCAGTAAAGAGGAAAGCCAGTTAGACCTTACAAAGAGTTTGGAATAGATGCCTTGGTTTCCCAGGTCATGATGAAGTCAAAACAGTACCCCCACCCCCGGTATGTCTCAATGTGTGTGTGTGTGTGTGTGTGTGTGTGTGTGTGTGTGTGTGTGTGTTTTGGGATGTGTATACATGTACATGTGTGGGGGGGTGGCTGTGGTGTATGTATGTGTATATGTGTGTGATTGTGATGTGTATACATGTGCATGTGTGTGTGTGTGACTGTGATGTGTATACATGTGCATGTGTGTGGGGGTGACTGTGGTGTGTATGTATACATGTGTGTGTATGTGTGTGTGATTATGGTGTGTGTATGTATGCATGTGTGTGTGTGTTTGAGAGAGAGAGAGAATGTATGAGTATCGTGTAGGATGTGTCTGTGTTCATGTGTGATTGTGGTATGTGAGTGTGGTGGTGTGTGTGAGCGTGTGTGTGTGTATGAGAGTGAGTGTGGTGTGGTGTATGTGTATGTATGTGTATGTATGTGGCAGTGAGTGTGGTGTGGTATTTGTATATATGTATATGTGTGGTGTGTGCATGTGTGTGTGGTTGTGATGTGTATATATGTGCATGTGAGTGTGTGGGTGGGTGACTGTGGTGTGTGTATGTGTGCATGTGTGTGTGTGTGTGTGTGTGTGTGTGTATGTATGAGTGTGGTGTGGTATGTGTCTATGTGAGTGTGTGATTGTGGTATGTGACTATGGTGTGGTATATGTGTTATGTGTGTGTGAGTGTGGTGGTATGTGTGAGAGAGTGTGTGTGTATGAGGATGACTGTGGTGTGGTGTATGTGTATGTATGTGTATGTATATGGCAGTGAGTGTGGTGTATATGTGTATGTGTGTATATGTGTGGTGTGTGTGTGTGTGCGCGCGCGCATGTATGTGTGTGTGTGTGTGTGTGTGTGTATGTGTGTGTAGTGCTGGGAAATGAACCTAGGTGTTCACCCATGCTAGATGTGGTCTACCACTGAACTACACCCTCAGCCTTGGGAAATATCTTTTAAAGAGTAAGGATATATTATTATATTATTTTTACCAGCTTAATATCTCTAATATAAATTTATTTCTCATACAGGAAATTAACTGAAAACAAGCCTTCTTGCAAGTTTCTATAACTGAGTATAAGTTAAAACCTCACTAAAGCCCCCTGATAAGAAATGACCTAAGACAAAAATAACCCTGCAAGCTGCCAGGTCTTCTGTTTTTCTGAAGGACATGACTTATATACTCCTGGCATAGTCAGCCCCTTACCACTTCCTTCTTTTCTTCTTGGTCATGTGATTGAGTAAGGGCCCAAGGAAGAAGAGGGCAGAAGACATAGGCAAGGAAGAATAACCTAAGGGGTTATAGTTAAGCATAGCAAAGCATACTTTGTAACCAGACGTTACCAGACAGGTGAACTGGACTCCTTTTTTTATCATGTTTAGAATCCAGTGCTATCTAACATGGCCAGTGCAGAAAGTACTTTGCTTGGATAGAGGGAAGCAGTAGGGTGAGCCTGTCCTCAGCTCTGGTCTATACGTATTGCATTATTCTGTTTGTGTAGTGAAAGTTGCTCATTCAATGCTAGTCTTTACACTAGGGAAGTTTGAATCTCATTTTGACTTGGTAGATTTTTGACTCATATAGGAGTTGAGCTAGTTTGTTGTTAATCTTGTGAGATTTTGACTTTGAAAGACAAAAACAAACTCCCTTTTCTTTTAGTGAACACATTTTCCACTGCTAGTCACACTTGGGGGATACAGATTCTGTGGTCTCTTATGTTAATGTTGATAGCTTCACAACTTTGGCTTATGATGGTATATTTTTGGAGCTACAGGAAACGGTTTGGGGGAAGATACCACAGGTATATAGCTACTGAGTTTTCTTGAGCAATTCATAGATAAGACACGGTTGTCCTTGGGAAGTCTGGGCTGTATGACTCGTGTGTGGCCCAGCAGCTAACAGCTTGTGTGCTTCACCATATGACAGGAGTGTCCTATGCAGACAGAGGGTCAGTGAGTTGTGCACAGGAATCCTTGGAACGATGAGAATTAAATGCTTGTTTGTTTACTTTTTGTAGCTAAGAACAAAGTGTTCCTTTTGTGATGAAGTATACATCAATCTTCTGGGCTTTGAGTTTTCACCTTCCACATGCATTATTGATCATCTTTCTCTACAAGTGTCATGTCAAGCTAGACAGACTTTAATTATAATAAGGAAACTCCACAGAATGTTAATATGATGGCGATACAATACTATGAGGATTGGCTCTAATCTCTAAGCTATACTGAATTATAGTAAGATGCCCGATCTTAGATTTGTCATGGTTTGTGGGTTTACGGCTTCTTTGCATAGTCCTGTTTCTAGCTGCTAGCGTCCATGCTTTGGTGGCCCCTCAGATACCTTTTAGAAAACTGACATTAAAAAAAAAATCTTTGAGTGACACTTTACCCTTCCTAGGAAGGCTCCACTAAGAAACTGTGACATGACTTTGATGTGGGTAAAGTTGCTTTGTGAGATTTACAAGTGAATGCTGCAGGAGGAAGGCATTTCAGAGAGAGAAAATCCATTTGCCAGGAACAGGGTTGGAACGAAACGATTGGGAAGGATTCAGGGAATGATGATTCCAGGATGATGTTGAACATGGCTGGATATCCATGAAGGATGAAGACATGACTAAACTTAGTGAGTAATTACAGAGGAGGAAAAGAGAGGACACATGGTAAAGATCCTCACCAACTGGCCTCTGAGTCACAGGTGCTGGTGACTAAGTCCTCTTGGCCCCAAGCGTGCCAAACCAAAGCATTCAATCACATGATTTCCTAAAACCAAAAATAAGGTTTCATACCTCAGCTCTGTCAAAGCCATATGCATATTTGTGGAAAATAACATCTGTGTTTTTTAATTTTAACACGTGGAAAAAATTAATTATTTTTCAGAGTTTTTTGTAAAGATTTATTGTAGAGGCAAAATATTACTTTGCAATACTTTATAAATTCAAAGAATATTATTATCTTCCTGCCTACTGTTTTTGTTAGCACTAAGATACATGTCTGCAAAGCCTGCTGTTTTATGCTAGATCAAGAAATTCAGCATCCCGTCTCCATCTTTGTGGGCTCATGATTTCATGACTTCCCATAATGAGTTTTTGTTGGTTAGGGGGTATCCCTTGCCATCTGAGTCTCTTTCCCACTTTTATTTTCCGATAAGTGAACCACTAGCAGATGTGATATGGCTGAGTTCCCTGAGTTCCTCTGAAGTTGTTCAACAAAATGTGTTCAGTCACTTATCCAAGTAAAATAAGTATACACGAATGAGACAGATGATTGGTTTTTTTTCCTTCCCTTCAGTGACAGAAATGGAGAGTTTTAGGAAACAAAATACTTGTTTACAAAGAGTCAGTGTTTGCCTTCATGGGTGACTAATACCTTGAATGTTGTCCAGATCCTTGCCCTAGAAGTAAGGATGCAGTAAGAGGATGACCACATGACTTGAACTGTGATGAGCAAGGCCAGGCCACACTAACAGGTGTAATAGATACCCGGTCTTGTGTTTTCTTTGGAAACAGTGTTGCTAGCTTGGTTGTTTTGCTGGGACCTGATTACTGTGCTATTCCAAATGTGTCTGTTATGTTAATGGTAAAAGGAAGAGGTCAGCAACATGGTGAATCTCACTTACTTACTTACTTACTTACTTACTTACTTACTTACTTACTTACTTACTTATTTACCTAATGAGTCTTACTCCTGGCTCAGACCCTGCCAGGCAGGGACTGGTCTTAGGTGAGGATCCTCTGAGATGTTACCCCACAGTGACTACAGTTACCCCACAGTGACAGGAAAGGAATACTTACCTCTTCTAATGCCCAGAGATGACCTAGAATGTTTGAAATAAGTTCCCGGAATCTACATTCTAATGACTTCTCTACTCCATACTTTACAAGCTACGTTTCAAAAATATTTACTAAAAATCCTAATACCTGGTGTTTCCATCTATAAACCAAGATGTAGCTACTCATAGCAAAAAAAAAAAAAAAAAGAAAGAAAAAGAAAAAGCTATCTTCTGTATTGAAAAGTGTGGGGGGAGCTGACAGTAATTAAAATTACTAACATACATTAATTTATTAATTTTTAATTGCTTAGAACGCTGTACTTTCAATGCAATGATTTCATACGTCTCATGAACTCACAGATAAAAATCTTGTCTTATCTTCCTGTATTCCTTCCTATTGGCCCCATATACTATAAAATTATTCCTGGGGAGACAAGAGGAAGTCTATGATAGATCAAAGTAATGATATCACCAAAGTATAACTTGGTGAGCTAATGAGTTACTTTAAGGAGTATAGGTGAGGAGTCACTCACAGGATCATGGATAACTCAAAGGTAGTTATGTCACTGAAAGCCCATGGTAGTGTGGGTGACAACTTGTGAAGACTGGACCCCCAAGCTCTCTGCATGGCTTGTAGTCAGCAGGTGCATATGGGAGAGTCTTCCTTCAGAACTCCGTAAGCAGCTTCCTTTCCATATGTGGTGTTTCAGTTTGGAGGAGATAGTTCTACAACAGCTCACAGTTCCTGGACCTGGTCATTGCATGACTGCATTATTGCTATTTGGGATGACATCTTCACCTCTCTGTACTTGTTTTTTGTTGAAATCCAGTCACAACTGGTAGATGGTGTCATGGTTCGTCTTAATAAACTATGATGTGCTCATTAGTTTTTGTCAACTTGACACACACTAGAAGGATCTTGGGGAGAGGGACACCCCACTGAGGAAGGACCACCATTAGATTGGCCAGAGGAACATCTTTGGGGTCATTTTCTTTTTTAATGATTGATGTGGGAAGGCCCTGTCTACTGTGCTTCTGGGTTATATAGAAGCGCATCCTGGATGAACCATGAGGGGCAAGCCAGTAAACCGCTCTCCTCTGAGATTTCTGCCTCACTTCGTGCCTCTAGGTATCACCCTAAGCTCCTGCCTTGGCTTCCCCCGATGATGGATGCTACCTCAAAGTGTAAGCCATAAGAGCCATCTCCATCCCAGCAGGCTCCATTACTGTTTTACCACAGCAACAGAGAAATGAGTGATGGTGCATGGCTTTCCTCAACTTATTCTACTGCAAGGGTCTGCTTTGGTGGCCTCTTGCTGTGGCCTGATGCACTCGGGCTCATGGGGGCTGGCCTTCCCCTGTCTTCCCCTCTCTGTAGATCTTCCTCAGCGGACGGAGCACAGAGCCCCTTTCCTGCCCTTGTCTGTCTTCTCAGCACTGGCTTAGACTCATGCAGCTTTCCTTGCCTCTGTCTCTGCAAAATGCATCATTCCACACTTTGAGGTTTTGAAGAACTTTCGTGCTGTACAATCATTTGTCATTGATAGAGTTCTGCTTTCAGCTGCTGACTGACTGGCAGTGGGCCTTTCTCCTGGCAAACCCTGTGAGTTTTAAAAATGTCAGTAGTTTGAGATGCATTTAGCCTACAGACCCTCATAACTTAACTTAGAGCACTGTGGCTTCCCGGTATCATCACATGGCTTCCTGCAAGCTGAGGCTCACCACCCACCAGTTTCATAGCAGACTGTCACAGGACAGTCACCAACCTCAGAAGAGAATGAAATGCAAAGCACTTTACATTAAACGCTTACTTGTTTTGTAACATCATAACATTAAAAAAAAAATTGGAGGCAGGGTTTCATCCTGAGGCTGACGTCAAACTGGAAGGAGCCCTTTAACTCTCTGCCTTAGCCTCCAAAGTACTAGAAAAGTCTGCAATTGAACTGTTCTAGGTGGCACTGGCTTCCATTCCCAATTTCCTAGTTAGAGTTTTCTAATAAAGTACCTAATTTAGAATTTGAAAACCCTAATTTAAGAAAAACAAATACTTGGATTATGAAATAACGTGTGCATATTTAAAATACACACAACATATCACAGAAACAAAATTCAGTACATTAAACATACAAACATCTCCCACTATGGAAACATGAAATGAACATGTCTCTCTGAAGAGCCCCCTTTAGTCATCACTTAAATATGCCCATGACTCTTTAAAAACATGGCAACACATTTATCCTTAAACATGATGTAGTTTGACTTGGGTGTGGTCATTTAATAAATCTGGCTTTCATTTTTTTCCCCACATGTATGTCATATGTATAATTCGTGTTTGTGTGTGTGTGTGTGTGTGTGTGTGTGTGTGTGTGTGTGTGATTTACATGTATGTACATGTGAAGGCTTGAAGCTGACCTTGGGTGTCTTCCTGAAGCTGACCCACTTTACTTGTTGAAGCAAGGTGTCTTGTTAAGCAGAGTTGCTCTGTTTGAGCTATCAGATCCCCTGCTACTGCTTCCTGAGTGCTGAGATTATGGGCTGGTACCATGGCTTCTTGCCCTCTCCGTGGGCCCTGGGGATTTGAACTCAGGTCCTCAGACTTACACAGCAAATGCTTTGCCTACTGAGTCATCTCCCTGCCTTCATTGCTTTTTCATGGTGCTTTTCTTGGTTAATTATACTAAGGGACAACTTTGCTATCTGACCCTGCAACTTTTCATGCGATAGCTAATTAAGGGTTTATTTATATTTGTGATGCATGTTAGAAAGTTACACTGTGGTTTATTTAGAAATGAATCATATCACATTTTAAGACACAGTTTTAATATTATGAGCACCTAAAATTGAGTGTGTTGAAGGAAAGCTCTACTCCTAGGAAACACAGCGCCCTGCACACTCTAGGTGGTGTTCTACCACTGGGCTGCATCCCCTATGAGCTATAGCTCATAAGTCTGATATTTTATCAACACATAAAAAAGATTACTGACAAGGTATGACTCAACATTTGTGGCTGTTGGTCTTTATCATCCAGAAATGCTTCTCCAAGATCACGGGACTCGGTGCTGGAGGAGTGGAACTTTGCTGGTGAAATGTATTCCATGCGGCATGGTTTCTTGTAAAGCCGACCCTTCAAGCAAAGCAATAAGAAGATAACAGTGATAAAATATTACCCGATTGAAAACAAAAGAGTTGTAAAGAATTTTTTCCTTGGGATTTTTGATTTTTCATTTTCTTTGTCTCAGAAGATGTGTCTTGTTTTGATGGTTTTCAAACAATACAATATTATTAGGCTGGCTAACAAATAATATAGTCATGTAGACTTTAATGGTTTTTTTTGTTTTTGTTTTTGTTTTGTTTTTTTTTTTTTAAGACAGGGTTTCTCTGTATAGCCTTGGCTGTCTTGGAACTCACTCTGTAGACTAGGCTGGCCTCGAACTCAGAAATCCACCTGTTTCTCTGCTGGGATTAAAGGCATGCACTACCCCTGCCTGGCTAGTCTTTCATGTTTTGGCAGTGCAATTATTCTTAATTGTGATTTTTGACGCATTTTAAGTGCACAGATTCATGGGTCTTATGCAGCATTTCTGTGCATATTTCTGCTTACACTTGCTCCTTCGGATGTTGACTGGGACCTGTTGTGAGTCTTTTGTAGATTGTGCCTTGTTTCTTTCTGTCTATGATGGCACTCTAGGAAAATGCTATACCTGTGCACAAAGAGAGACAAAATATCATCATTACCTGCCTCTAGCTGTCTTCCCATTCTTCCTCCCACCTGTCTCTCTCTTATTGTCACCTTCTCTTGCTCTGTGTCTCCTCTCCTTTGGTTTCTTTCTCTATTTCCCTGTCTTGCTCTTTGTCTTTCTTGATTCTGGTCCTATCTTCTCCCTCCCTCTCTCCGCCCCTTCCTCCCTCCCTCCCCCCCCCCTCTCTCTGCCCCTCCCTCCCTCCCCCTCTCTCTGCCCCTCCCTCCCTCCCTCCCTCCTTCTCTCCTACCTTACCCTACTCCTCCCACTATTCCCCCTGCCTCTTCTCCCATCTCTGGTCACACTCTGCATCCTCCTCTCCACTCATCCAACTTAAGCTCCTCGCCAAATCACTTCCAAGGTGTATACAGTATATTCTTTGTCTCATTGTGTGAGTGTGCTATTTATATATGTACTAGTTGGTGAACATGCACATGTCTGCACATGATTGTAGCAGCTAGAGGACCTATTGTATTATTGTTAACCCGGTTCCAGTGACCTTTTTCTTTGAAGTAGGGCCTCTCATTGGCTTCCCCAAGCAGGCCAGGCTGCTGGCCAAGAAGCCCCAGGGATCTGGCTATCGCCTCTTACCCAGTGCTGGCATTGAAAGTGTGTGCCACCACACCCAAGTTTTAACTGAGGTTCTGTGTCTGTAGGATGAGTACTTTGCTATGTCACCTCCGCTAGCTCTTCCTGTCACTTCTGAGTAATCCATTTCTCTACCATTTCTTCCCTTTGAATGTCTTCCAGTTAGTGTCTAGTAAGTTCTGGTGCCTTTGCAACTGTGTAGTGTGCAAACTAGTCCCAGCTGCCTATTTAATGATTACTCTGCTTTGTCTAGATGAGTTCCTGTAGTTCACTGATTCAAGTGGAAGAGCCTTCAGGCACCCAAACACAAACATCCTTTCGAAGACAGGATCTGCTTCAGGATACATGTTTCTGACTCAATTACTTAATAGATAAAATTATGCTATTTTACAAAATACTTTAAAATAATTATAAACCTAGTTATCATAATAGGTAGAATATAAGAATTTTGACTTTGAAACATTTATATTAGTCATTATATAACTGCAATTTAATACAATTGGAAAACTATCCATTTTGCTTATAGTCAATGTTTCTTTAATACTCTGGGGGAAGATATCAGTTTAGGGTGGACACAAACAACCTTTGAGAGAAGGTATCAGTTTTGTAGAGTTGTTGTAAGGAAGAAGTATACAAAATGGGGCTTTGCTGTATTGCATACTGACTGCCTCAATTCTGGAGTTCAAAATCAGGTGTGTGTTGGGCTGCTCTCTCTGTGAAATCCACATGAAAATCCTTCCTCCTCTTCCCCCTTTGCTTCTGGTGGCTGGTTAGCCTGCTTGAGATTTTTGAACCTGGAGCCACATGGCTCTAATCTCAGCCTTTGTCTTTCTCTGGAATTCCACCTGCCCCATCTTCTTGTGGCTGCTTTGTAAGGTTATCAGCCATGTTGTATAGGAAGACATTCTACTCGCCTATGACCTCATCTTAACTAAGTTTATAGGCAACGGCTGCATCCAAATCAAACCACGTTCTGAAGTTGCAAGGGTACCTTATGACTTTAGTGGGGTTTTGTTTGTTTTTTTTGTTTTTTTTTGTTTTTTTTAGGGAATACGTTTATCCTAAAACAGGTAGTCTAGGTTCAAGTCTCATTTCCTCCACCGTGTAGTGACAGGACCTTTGGAAAATGATATAACCTCTCTGTGGCCTCAGCTGCAAAATATAGATAATTATGATTCCTGTCTCATGGCTCTGCAAAAAGTAAATGAGATGGGCTTAGCAAAACACCTAGCACATAGTCAGCGCACATAAACATCAGCCTCGTTTTTGTGATTGTTTAAGGTGGGTTTAGTTCTTTTCTGTTGTTTGTTTTGTTTTGTTTTGTTTTGTTTTGTTTTGTTTTTGATTCCTGTTGTAGTTGTGGCAGATCCCTAAGCTTAGTGTCAGGCTTAGTTCCTCACTAAGTTTCTAATTTCAATTCCTGGGAGTCTCTGTACCTTGTGTAGGTAGGTGCTGACAGTTCCCCCCAGAGATATAGGATGAAGTTACTCTATTTTATGAAAGGTAAATGGATGAATAGTAAGGAATGTTTAATGTGTCATACCTTTAGCAACCTACTAGTAACCCCAGTAAAAATTCAGTGGTGGCTAGTTTGGACTTTGCTGCAGTCCTTACTTTGGTCTGTTGTGGGCTCCCTTTCTGCAGTGAGATATGTATGTCTGTGTTACACCTTCCAAGGAAAGTTTCTCTTACAATAGCAGTGTTGTCAGGCGTAGCTAAGAGATTGAATTAACCTTTGAAGACAGTGATTACTGCTCAAAGTTCTCTCCAAGTTATCATGAAATTTTTTCTTAATCCTCATTTTGTTTTCATGCAAAAACACAAACCTGAGAGCATTTAGATACCCTACAATTATAGAGAGCCATTCTCGGGTGTATAAATTATAGAAACAGGGGGCTTTAATCTCCTGTTGTCACAGGGAAGTTCAAGGGAAGTTAGTTAGTACCTCCGAACAGTTCTTCACACTGGAAGGGGAAACACCAGGGAGGATTGAAACATGTTGCTCAGATGAAGTCTGTAAGTCTTTCTGAAAGATGTGGTCATGGGAGTCACGTCCCACCTGAAAGGTGACTGAGCTCTGCCTCTATCCCGTTGACCATGGAGCTCCTGCTGGGCTGCAGGTACTGTTGTTCCTGTGTGCAGAAGAACCTTAGGTTTGACTTCTGGACTATACCTGATCACAGAACCAGCTCAGTCAACGGTGAATCCCACAGGGCATCTCCCATCTAGTTCCAAAGAGGGTTGGGAAAGAAGCCTATTTGTCAATTCAGGAGTGGCTGCCAAACCTTCAACTGCCATCTGAGGAAAGAGCACACATGTAGTCCAGAACGCCCGGGGTAATGGCAGACGCCTGCCTCTTTTCTTGTCAGGTTCAGTCACATGGGAATTCCTACTCCCTGGCCCTTGGGAAGTGAACTAGTCTATTACAGTCTGTTCCCCATAATTTCCCTCCCATGTGTGGGAACAATAAGAAATTACTGTATATGACTGCTAGGGAGACATAGTTCTGATCAGTATGTTTTTCTGTTCTGCGCCCAGCTGCCCAACATCCCCACTCAAAATGATTTCTTCTTTCCTCTTCCTTGTGGTTTTACTCTTATTATATGTATGTACCGGCTCTCTGAAGAGTCTTAGACTCCTAAAGATGGAAGACAAACTTGAAATAGCTTTAGCACTGAGTTAGGGAGATTATTAACTCCTAAGAGAGTCTACAGGCATGACTGGTATTGCTCTGCTGCTGACACTGGGGGTGATTGCAGCTGTAATATTTTAATATCCTAAAGATTGTCCACATTCAGTCTTTCCCCTTAGCATAACGTTTTTCCTCTTAGACTATGTTTCCCAATAGTGAGGGACCTTTTTATAGGATAATCTGGTTCAAATCCTTACAGCCCAATGACCAGAATATAAGAGTTCCCTTCTAACTGATTTGATCAAGCTTCTCTATGAGGTCTGGTTAGCTCAGTATACTGGAGCATTTACATTTTAGCAACTGCTTGAGGTGAGTCCTGGTGATGCTGTAGCTAATGAACATCTCACAGAGAACTGCTGACAGGGAGAAGGAACATTTGAGGTATAAGTGGTATGTGGGGCGCTATAATAAAAATTCTTAATGTGTCACAGCGCCGTCCTTCTTGTCAACTTGGAAAATCCGATACACACATGGGAAGCAGGAATCCCACTCAAGAACTTGCCTTCTTCAGACTGGAGTGTGGGTATATCTGTGAGGGTGGGGTGTGTGTGTGTGTGTGTGTGTGTGTGTGTGTGTGTGTGTGTGTGTGTGATAGAAATCTACAAGGGAACATCTGACCCACTGTAGCTGATGCCATTCCTAGGCAAGTGGGTCTGGGCTGTAAAACGAAAGGGAGCTGAGCGAGCCATAGAGAGGCAAGCTAGTAGCAGCATCCCTTCATGGTCTCTGCTTCAGTTCCAGCCTTAGGATCCTGCTTGACTCCCTGTCCCGACTTCCCTCAGTGATGGATTATGACCTGGAAGTATACCCCACACAAGTCCCTGTCTCCCTCATGTTTGTTTCAGTGTCTTGTCACAGCAATAGAAAAGCAAACGGGGACAGGATGTTGTGAGCATAGTTTTGCACCTACTGTCCCCCCACACCCCCATCATGAGATTCTTTTACTACCCTTCATACTGCCTATGTCTGGTCTATCAGTAAACCTGCTGTGTGAGCCCTAGGTTTCATGGAGGACAGTGGTCCCAACAGGGTCCTAATGCATGTGTGTTGCCCTGCCCTGAAGATTGTTCTTGGTGTGATCTGTCTCTGGCCATGATCTATCTACTGCGTTATTGTCAGTCTTGGGGAATGACCCACTGAAACGCCATCTGAAGCCTGTACTCTACACTGAAGCCAATTTCTCTCTGTGAGCACAATGCTGTACAGCTACAGCGTATGATGTTTTCTTTTGTTGGGCTTGTTCCTTGCTGCCTTGCTCATTTCTCTACACTCGGTCAACAGTCTTAACTCCAGCGGTTTCATTATGTATGACTGATACATCACATGGAAGGTCTCTGCAGGAGTTTTGTTTTCTGTCCCAGTCCCTGGCCCAGCCAGCAACTACTTGAATCTGCACTGGAGGGAAAAGAGAAGGCATTTGTTCTCACATTCCTTTAAAGTCTCTCATTAAACACATCCAAAGCAGCTCGCCCTTTTTTCCTCATTCAGTGTCCCCAGCTCAGCAGGCCATCAGGACCAGGTATTATCTTGCAGGAGTTAACATGCAGGGGCTATTTCAAGTCTGCAAATAGAAGTCTTGGTGTGGATGCTCCCAAGAGCAGATGTTAAAACAAAGGTCTGAATGAGAGTTAGTGACCCAGGGAAGTATGGTGGATTGCGGAGAAGCCAGGCAGGGAAGGGTTAACCCGGAGCTAAATGTGCAGTTCGGTTAAGCTGGGGAGCCACCCCTCTGGGGACCCAGTGGGGGATGATACAGACAAGGCCCCATACTTAAAGCTGGAATCTGAAGACTTGTCCTACAGGATTTGTTTTCACCTTGCTATCTCAATCACCTTGCCCACTTCTCCTTTTAATCTTTTCATATCTAACTTAGTTTTCCGAATAATATATCAGTTGCTTTGTTAAAAACCTAAAATCCATTTAAGTAGGTGCACTGAGAAAAAACTTTGCTCTGCCATCCCTCAGTCACCAGCAAAGCCCTCTTTCAGTTTATACAGGCACATTTTCTTCTTCTAGTTTTGGATTTTGCAAAATGAACTAAGCTGTGTGTCTGTAAGAGCATGTATACACACACACACACACACACACACACACACACACACACACACACTTCTTCGTGACTCAAGACACAAAAGGTGTCACGGTATACGTGTGTCTCTTTTCCTTTCCAGTCAGCAGTATGTCTTGAAATCACTCCACCTGATATTCTCCAAATTCTCTCTTTTTCTTTTATAGCATGAAATGATTTTGTGTGAGACACAGCACAGTGGGCCATTCTCCAAAGGATGGGCATTTAGTTTGTTTCTATATATTTAGCTGCTACAAACAGTGAAAGGAAATGACATTGAATAAATGTTCTAAAGCTCCAGAGACAAATCTACGAGACAAAATCTCAGAAATGGTATTGCTTAGCCAAATGGACTGCTTTTCAGTAAGGACAGGGTCCGATGCACAGAGCTCTATAATACTACATGCCAAATCCATACGTGAAGATTTTTTCAACCCTGCAAACAGGCAATGCTGTGAAACATGATCTGTCTAATCTGTGTTTCTAAAGTTTTGATTTTTCTTATTTTAAGAACTCCAATTTTTACTTGAATTTAAGGGCTAGTAGATATTTGTACATTCTTTTCTAAACCCCATATTTTGTCAATTGTTTCTGTTAGAGGTTTGATTTTTGATGGATAAATATCTGTATTTTAAAGGTAAGCATTTAGCCTTATGTTCTTAGTAGATATTAGAAACATTTTCTCTCTCATTATGTTATTACTTTGTTTTTATTTAGCACACGGAAGTCTTTCCCCTCTCCTTAGTTTTATGGTATTGAATTCATGAATCTTATATTAGGTCCGGACTATAAACTTTTAGGGTCTTGGTGTCTCTTTTGAAATTGTATGATTTCACTTAAACTGTTAACTATTCTACTCTATAGGAGGTTATTCTAATGTATGGTCCGAGGCACAGATCCACAGTGATGTTTCCCACATGGCCGCTAGCTTTCAACGGCAGTTTTTACAACTTACATTTCCGTCTGGTGAATTGTTGACAGTTGTTTTGTTTGTTTACTGTTTGTTTGTTTGTTGTTATGTAGCAGGTTTCCCAGTTTTGGGCCCTTGCAGTGAGGTTAGGCTGGTGTCAGTCCATCTGCCTATTCCCGTGTTCAACTGTCACACTGATTTTAAAGCACGTTAAGCCAGAGCTCCCAGGGTCAGTTCATTCGCCACCACAGGGCTGCATCCACCTCCATGAGACATTTCCTTCACCAGCTCCTGGTTCTCAGGCAACTGGTTTTCTTCCCCGAGTTTTACAACAAATACTCTATCAACTCTGCCTACACAGTTATCTGCAGAGTTTCTGATTAGTGTGTAATTGAGGGGCATTTTCATGCTAATTAACCGTTTGTTTATTGAACAAAATAAAGTGACAGATTAACCTTTGGAGTGGCCAGCCTGCCCTGTAGCTGTTGTCTCAGTCACTAATCATCTCTGTGTCTGTGACTTACTCCCCACGCTGCCCACGCCGCCCACGCCACCCACGCCACTCATACTCCCCACTCTGCCCACGCCGCCCACGCCACCCACGCCACTCATACTCCCNTCCCCACGCCGCCCACGCTCCCCACGCTGCCCACGCTCCCCACGCCGCCCACGCCACCCACGCTCCCCACGCTGCCCACGCTCCCCATGTTCCCCACACTGCCCATGCCACCCACTCTCCCCAGCCGCTTTCATTTTCAATCATGACTGTTGCCACGCTTACCCAGTTTACCAAATTGTGCTTGTTATAGGATTTTTTTTTAAACAGGGGAGGAGTTAGGCTTATTTCTGAACTTTCAGGTTGAAAAACTATGACTATATTTTTCTATTAACTTTTTAAGTTATTTGTAAATTAAATATTCACAGGCTTTATATGTGTTTATAAATGATGCATAATCTTTGTTCAAAACCCAAGGGCAATTCTCATTTGCCTGATGAGTTTCTTTCCTCGTGTACTGAAGGTTTGATGTGGCTACTCATAAGGCTGAGGGGTGACACAGACAGGCACACAGGCAGCTTGAAGAAGTGTGTCTTTACAAAGAGTCAAGTCCTTCTAAAAACATCATATAGAAACTCAAAAGTATAGCACTGTAAGGCTGTAAAATGTACAAGCAACCAACCAATAATAATAATAATAAAAGAATCCCTAATGTCCTTAAGCGACTACAAATTTATCAGGAAAACATTATATGATGTTCAGAATACCATGAGGAGAAAGGAAATAAGCAAATCTTTTAGACGTGTGTCTAACTCAGATAATTATGTATGAAAAAGAATTACGGACACTCTGAGGCGTAAAGTCCTTCGCTAACTAGGAAAATCGACTGTGAAGAGTGGCTTGTTCCCTGGGGGGTTTCAGGAATGTTACATTTTATGAAAATTATTTTGTTACCTGTTTCATATGGCTTGCCCGGGCTCAAGTCTTTGGGAGCAGTACCCAGGATTTGATCCTCGACTTCTTCTGCTCTCTGTGTTAAAAGCACGGAGTGCTCCCGGGGTGCCACTTCTCTCTTTACTGTACCCACACTCTCATCTTCCAAGAGACCCTGAGGAGAAGAAGGTCATCCATGAGGTTGAACCTGGGGTAGTCTGCCTGTCCAACACAGCTAGTCACCTTGCCACAGAAATTGCCACAGTGTTAAACCTTGACACAGTTCCCTGCCAGGCTCTTGGGCAAATGAATAACCCCATATTTCTTGTTATGAATGAGAGTTTGGGGAACAGGCAATATGGTTTATAATTTTGTGGGAAAGATGAGTTTTCTTGCACATAAAATGAGATTTCAGTGAAATTATGAAGATAATTGCCTTAGCAGCCTTGCTCAAATCAGCTCTGCTCAGGAGCCCATACACAGCACAGCACTCTTCTTCCGGGATCATGATGGATTTGTACTGGAGAAAATGAGGTCTGTATAGTTGACTGTTGTGGAGTGATCCTCTACATCGGTATTAGAGGGTCCTTTCCCCCTCTATCCACTGAATTGATTCTGGAATGCTGTACCTCTTGGTGTAGTCAGTTTTAAAAAGAATGTGAAAGAGAAAAATCTTTATCTGTCTTCAGTGCCCCTGCTTGGGCAAGGGCTTGGTCATCCTTTCCTACCTCCCGGTTTTGCACATTCTATCTTGTAAGAATATATGGGTAGGGGAAATGGCTTTTCCAAGTCGCCTTGTACTTCTGTTGACTGTTGCACGGTTGATTCCCCCGGCTCTTAGTATTGCTCTGGTGAGAACTCACAAACAAATTTGCCAAGTGAAGAAAGTTCTTCATAAGCTTTCCTTTCTGCTTGATAAACGGTTGCTGTGCGAACACCCAGATCCCTTCTCTTCATCAACCAGCTACACAAAACAAAGAGTGTCTGGAAAAGTGGTTTTCTTTCCCATATTTGACATGGGACAACATACAGGATTTATGTAGCTTTGTAGTGCACAAGGTTTCTGGAGGTCAGGAAGACTTCTTTAATGGCCTGTGATGGGGAAACTGAGTCACCGGAGCCACTAGTGGCCTTCTTTCTGTGTTACAACACCTTTCTCTCAAGGAATACTGCAAGTGCCAAATCCAAACTCTCTTTTGACTTCATTTAACTCTATTAAAATTTTTGTTTCTTCTGTAGAACTCTCAAGAATCTCTCAGTGAGTATCCATATCATCTGTAATGAATCGTTACAAATATGGCGGTAATGGGCACAGAGACATAGCCAGCCTTTTCTCTATAGCTGACATTCTAATGTACTTTTACCCATAATGCATTGCACCTTCTTCATTCAGCTGCCAGTTCAGAGGGCACTCAGCTGGAGATGGGTATGATGAACACCTGGTGAAGGGAGTGCTGAAGATAAAGGTGAGAGCTAGGGATCTGATAAGATGAATTTTCATAAGTAAATGGTCAGAGAGATGAACCTAGAAAGAATGTGCAACGTATGTTAGCTAGAGAGGAGTTCCTCTAACAGAGACTATATTAGAAAATCAGGAGAGAGACTGAGAGGTATGGGTGGGCTGATGCTGACTAAGAAAAGCTGTCCATTTTATGCTTTATGCACTTATTGGGAAGGAGCTAAACTTTTGGAGACAAACATGGTCAAATTTCATGTTAGAAAGTAGCTCATGGTAGTTTACAGAATGGGTTGGTTAGGCTCATCAGACAGTCAGTTAATAGTGACTCATTTAAATAGTCATTCTCCCTCAATAGCACCTCCAAAACACAGACTCCCCAGATGGCTTGCTGCTATACACATTAGCAACAGTAACATTGCTTCATCTCCTGTGCTGGTGCTCTGACTGGCAAGTTTACTCCAACATTAAGTGCAAAGGCACAGGAAATCCCTGGGTGACCTGAGAAAGGCGCCGAGTGAGCAGACATGGTCTGTGCTGCAGAACGGTCCTAAGAACAGCTTGCAATGGTAGCACGTACTTTATCCATGCACTTATTGTATACTTACTGTATTCCATATGTTATGCAGTACTTCCCTGCATTTCATTATGTACCTCCATGCAGATGTCTACTTGTTCACTTACCTCCATTTTCTAATCATATTCCTATTTTGTTCCTGCTACATCCTAGTCTGTCATCCACCTGGAAACCCTCTAGCCACACCATGACACTGTCATCACATGTAATTCCCGGACCAGAAGCTCTTCTTGGAAACAGTTTCAACCATCAAGTCTCTCTTTCCTCCCTTGCCTTTCTGCCTAGTCCTGGTCCTAACACAGCTATTCAGTTAATTGCTGCCACACCAGTGTCCCTTTTAAGTAATCTCCACCTGTTTAAAACCCTCTCAGTGCACACATAGCATTCCAGAGCCTCACAGAAAACCACTTTTCCAGATATAGTTCTGTCCATTTAGGAGGCCAATGTATTCATCACTAATTATTGACAGTCATTGACAGTTGAGAGTGCTAAGCCAAGCTAAAGAGAAGCTGTTCTAACGAGAAATGACTTATTATTGTAATGTCGATGGCAAAGCTGAATCTTCTAAATTGTTAAAATCACATCCTTTGCATCAGTGAAGTGCTTCAGGCCTGTGTTGTAGGAATTCTGAGAAGTTTGAAGCACATGGGGAACAACGTGGGTCTACATGTGCACCAGTATCAGTTTTTAAGGAGGCTTCTGTTGCATTATAGATGAGTGTGGTGGTTTGAAGGAGAATGGCTCACATAGGCTCATAGGTTTGATTGCTAGGGCTGCAGTTGGTGGAACTGTTTAGGAAGAATTAGGAGGTGTAGTCTTCTTGGAATGGTTGTGGCCTCATTCGAGGATGTTGCAAATGTTTATACTAGGCTCAGTGTTCTCTCTCTCCCCCCACCCCCTTCTGATGCCTATCTGTTTTAGAGTTTACATTGCTATGAACAGGCACCATGACCAAGGCAACTCTTATAAAGGAAAACATTTAACTGGGGCTGGCTTACAGTTTCAGAGGTTCAGTCCATTATCATCATGGCAAGAAGCATGGCAGCATCCAGGCAGACATGATACTGGCAAGGAGCTGAGAGCTCTACATCTTGATCCATATAGGTGGAGCATGATCATAGGACCTCAAAGCCCAACCCACAGTGACACACTTCCTCCAACAAGGCCACACCCACTCTAGCAAGGCCACACCTACTCTAGCAAAACCACACCTATTCTACAAGGCCATACCTACTCTAACAAGGCCACAGCTACTCTAACAAGGCCACACCTATTCTAACAAGGCCACATCTCTTAATAGTGCCACCCCCCTGGGTCAAGCATTCAAACTACTATACTTTGGCTGAGGATGCAAATCTCCCAGCTACTGCTGAGGACACTACCTGTCTGCTTCCTGCTATGATGATCATGGACTAACCCTTTGAAGTTGTGAGGCAGCCCCAAATGAAACACTTTATTTTATAAGAGCTTCCTTAGTCAGAGTATCTCAGCACTGCAATAGAATAGTAGCTAACACAATGGGGATGTTTTGTATGAAGCCTCTTGCAAATATCAATTTACTACTCCATAGTATCAGTGGGAAAAGACCAGAGCTTTGAAGAATAGCCTAAACCTGGGAAAGATGATGAAGGGGATAAGTTTAACTTTGACACCTACAAGATCTGTGTGACGCTTTAGACATTAACATTTAAAATAAGCACAGCCTTAAACTTAAACCATACAACTATACTTGTCAGAGCTTTTGGTTTTATTTTGTTTGTGATTTTGATGTTTAATTCAAGCAATGATCTCGTTTGTTTAAGCATCACACTAGAAAGTGTCTGCCATCCTTGCACTTTCCTCACCAGAGGAGAGGTGTCTGCCTGGGAGGGCTCTGCCTGAGCAGGTGAGGGAACCATTTTGGGTCCCAGGTCTCTCAGAGACTAGTCTGCTCACGTGAGAGTGCAGACTACAGAAGGGACACAGCATCTGGGATAGGCAGAAGCCACACAGCTTCTGGGACAGACCTCGTTTCGGGCTCCAGACATCTGGGCACCTTCCCCGTTAGAGGAGAGGTGTCCACAGGAGAGGGCTCTGACCTCCCCAGCAGGTGAGAGAGTCAGCTTGTGTCCCACGTCCCTGGGAGACCAGTCTGTGCAGGTGAGCTTGCAGACTGCAGAGGCAACACATCTTCTGGGACAGGCCCTGTTTTGGGCCTTCATCTTCAGCTAGGAGGCAGGTCTGAATGGCAGATATCTGTGTACCTTCCCTGCAAGAGGAGAGCTTGCCTGCAGAGAGTACTCTGACCACTGAGACTCAGGAGAGAGTTGGACTCCCAGGAGTGCTGACAGAGGCTAACAGAATCACAGGAGGAACAAGCTCCAACCAGAGAAACTATAACAACTAACTCCAGAGATTACCAGATGACAAAAGGCAAATGTAAGAATCTTAATAACAGAAACCAAGACCACTCACCATCATCATAACCCAGCACTCCCACCTCAGCCAGTACTAAATACCCCAACACACCCGAAAAGCAAGACTCGGATTTAAAATCATATCTCATTATGCTGATAGAGGTCTTTAAGAAGGGCATTAATAACTTACTTAAGGAAATACAGGAGAACACTGCTAAAGAGGTAGAAGTGCTTAAAGAATTATAGGAAAACACAACCAAGCAGGCAATGGAATTGAACAAAACCATCCAACACCTAAAAAGTGAAGGTGAAACAATAAGGAAAACTCAAAGTGAGACAACTCTGGAGATAGAAACCCTAGGAAAGAAATCTGGAACCATAGATGTGAGCATCAGCAACAGAATACAAGAGATGGAAGAGAGAATCTCAGGTGCAGAAGATTCCATAGAGAACATGGGCACAACAATCAAAGAAAATGCAAAATGCAAAAAGAATCTTAACTCAAAATATCCAGGAAATCTAGGACACAATGAGAAGACCAAACCTACAGATAATAGGAGTAGATGAGAATGAAGATTTTTCAACTTAAAGGGCCACCAAATATTTTCAACAAAATAATAGAAGAAAACTTCCCAAACCTAAAGAAAGAGATGCTCATGAACATATAAGAAACCTACAGAACTCCAAATAGACTGGATCATAAAAGAAATTCCTCCAGACACATAATAATCAGAACAACAAATGCACTAAATAAAGACAGAATATTAAAAGCAGTAAGGGAAAAAGGTCAAGCAACTCATGAAGGCAGGCCTATTAGAATTACACCAGACTTCTCACAGGAGACTATGAAAGCCAGAAGATCCTGGACAGATGTTATACAGACACAAAAAGAACACAAATGCCAGCCCAGGCTACTATATACAGCAAAACTCTCAATTACCATAGATGGAGAAACCAAAGTATTGCATGATAAAACCAAATTCATACAATATCTTTCCACAAATCCAGCCCTTCAAAAGATAATAAAGGGAAACCACCAACACAAAAACATAAACTACACCCTAGAAAAAGTAATCCTTCAACAAACTTAAAAGAAGATAGCCACAAGAACAGAATCCCAACATTAACAACAAAAATAATAGGAAGCAACAATTACTTTTCTTTAATATCTCTAAACATCAATGGACTCAATTCTCCAATAAAAAGACATAGACTAATAGATTGGCTACACAAACAGGACCCAACATTTTGTTGCTTACAGGAAACCCACCTCAGGGAAAAGGACAGACACTACCTCAGAGTGAAAGGCTGGAAAACAATTTTCTAAGCAAATGGTCTGAAGAAATAAGCTGGAGTAGCTATTCTAATATTGAATAAAATTGACATCCAATCCAAAGTTATCAAAAAAGATAAGGAGGGACACTTCATACTCATAAAAGTTAAAATCTACCAAGATGAACTCTCAATTCTGAATATCTATGCTCCAAATGCAAGGGCAGCCACATTCATTAAAGAAACTTTAGTAAAGCTCAAAGCACACATTGCACCTCATACAATAATGGTGGGAGACTTCAACACCCCACTCTCAACAATGGACAAATCCTGGAAACAGAAACTAAACAGAGACACATGGATACTAACAGAAGTTGTGAAACAAATGGATTTAATAGATATCTACAGAAAATTTTATCCTAACACAAAAGGATATACCTTCTTCTCAGTGCCACATGGCACCTCTTCCAAAATTGACCATATAATTGGTCACAAAACAGGCCTCCACAGATACAAAAATATTGAAATTATCCCATGCATCCTATCTGATCACCATGGACTAAGGCTGATCTTCGATAACAACATAAATAATAGAAAGCCAACATTCACGTAGAAACTGAACAACACTCTACTCAATGATTCCAAGGTCACGAATGAAATAAAGAAATTAAAGACTTTTTAGAGTTTAAAGAAAATGAAGCCACAACATACCCAAACTTATGGGACACAATGAAGGCAGTCCTCAGAGGAAAACTCATTGCCCTGAGTGCCTCCAAAAAGAAACTAGAGAGAGCATACACTAGCAGCCTGACAGCACACCTAGAAGCTCTAGAACTAAAGGAAGCAAAAGTAGATGTTGAGAAAGCATTTGACAAAATCCAATACCCATTCATGATAAAAGTCTTGGAAAGATCAGGAATTCAAGGCCCATACATAAACATAATAAAAGTAATATACGGCAAACCAGTAGCCAACATCAAAGTAAATGGAGAGAAACTCGAAGCTATCCCACTAAAACCAGGGACTAGACAAGGCTACCCACTTTCTCCCTACCTATTCAATATAGTACTTGAAGTTCTAGCCAGAGCAATTTGACAACAAAAGGAGATCAAGGAGATACAAATTGGAAAGGAAGAAGTCAAAATATCACTATTTGCTGATGATATGATAGTGTATATATAAGTGACCCCAAAATTTCCACCAGAGAACTCCTAAATCTGATAAACAGCTTCAGCGCAGCAGCTGGGTATAAAATTAACTCAAACAAATCAGTGGCCTTTCTCTACACAAAGGATAAACAGGATGAGAAAGAAATTAGGGAAACAACACCCTTCACAATAGTCACAAATAATATACAATAACTTGGTGTGACTTTAAGGAAATGAAAGATCTGTATGATAAGAACTTCAAGTCTCTGAAGAAAGAAATTGAAGATCTCAGAAGATGGAAAGATCCCCCATGCTCATGTACTGGCAGGGAGAAGCTAGAGGCCACACAAAAGAAAGAAAAAAAGATAGCCATTTTGACTCTTTTTCTGGGCAAATACCATTCTAGTAGTGAGATCGCATTGCCTTGAAGTCTCACAGCATTTTAACTCAGTGGATGGTGCTATTCAGTTTCCCAGAGTGGATGCATATTTCAGAGGCTTCACATAATATACCTGATGGTTATTGACGAGTCAAAGGCTGTAGAGCCAGGGCTTGAATCTCTGACTTTAAAACCCCTGTTTGCATGAGTTCTCATGCTTCCTCCATTTAGTCTCATGACGTTTCCTAGCTTAGGTATAGGATGACAGGATCCCTCCCACTTTGGAGCTGATGAGAGGTTACATAGCAGATCTGTAGACTTCCCCTGTGTGGCCTCTAGCTTCTCCCTGCTTATTCAAGCAACAGATGGCTTTAACATTCTCTCTGACTCATATGGGCATGTAAATAGCCAGCTAGTCCCATGACTACATGTCTGACTGTGGCTGACAAACATCCAGGCAGCTCTGCCTGTCTTTGACATGGTAGAATGGCATCTCACACATTCAGATAATGTGGCTATTAACTACTGGGGACAAAGCCCCCGCAGAAATGGCAAGCACATTCTTTTCACGGACAGCATGGAAGGCTTCTCCTTTCACTGTGACACCAAAAGGAAAATCATATATCAGCTGATTTGTGTTTTCTCCTGAGAATTGAAAAACACAGCCAACAGAGGACCGTGTGTGACTCTGAAATTTCCCAAGTAGAAAAAGAAGGTTGCTGCTGTAGGTTCTTCACAGATGCCCTGAGCACACCTCTGTGTGCATCCATTCCTACATCTCAGAGTGATGCAACCAACGGACAGCCTCTTTTCGAAGGAGACAATGTGCTCACAGACATCCAGGTGTTCGTGATTCATGTCCCCAAAGTCCATTAGCATAAACTGGACTTTCCTTAATAATGCTAAACATTTTTTTAAAAAAAGATTTATGTATGTATGTATGTATGTATGTATGTATGTATGTATGTATGTATGTATATGGGTACACTGTAGCTGTACTGATGGTTGTGAGCCACCATGTGGTTGCTGGGATTTGCACTCAAGACCTTCAGAAAAGTAGTCAGTGCTCTTAACCACTGAGCTATCTCTCCAGCCCAATAATTCTAAACTTTAAATATTCCTTTCCTTTCCTTATCTCATCATGTGAATATGGCCAGGCTACCTAGTTGAGGTGTTCACTGCCCTATGGCTGGTGCATGAAGACATGGATGGGCATCTCTATCGGAAGCCTGAAAGCTGTTCTTCACATGACTGAATAGCATGCTGGGTGCCCAGTTCTTGGAACACTTGTGGACCAGCAAAGCTTGGATTCAACATGTGCTGTTTCTCTTCTGGGGGTCAGTGTAGTGCTAAAATGGGGACTAAGATAAACTCCTGTTTCCAAAGGTTCCTCAGCTTAAATGTTACTCCACAATGGTTTTCAGATCCATATGTGAGGTTAAACATCATGGTACACTTTACCCTTGAAGTAGGACAACTTCACACCAAGCTGAAATGACACTTCTAACAATGTCATCTCCTTTCTCTTTACCTGTCAGGACTCCTGTATGGCTTTAAAAACCAGAGTACAAAACAACTCAGGAACACAGATACAGCTTTTCTCTGAGGATAAACGGTGGAAAGTTTTAGGTGCCGAAATTTTACACTTACTCAGCCAAAGATAATTGCCAGCTTAAAGGCACAAAATTGAAAATTGTATTTTGGGGATTTTTTCCATGTTTAGAAGAGCACATTAAATCTCCAAGTATAATTCTCAACTTTGATATGAAAAGACAGTTACCAGCAGGTAGTTTGCTTACAGGTAGATAAATGCCTTAATGATGAACTGGGCAGAGAGAAAAGTTACTTTCTCCCTTGTGCAGAAAAGTCACTTGGTAAGAAAATGAAGACAAATAGGTGAATGATTGATTCTATTGATTTTATTACAACAGTTAAATTTTTCTAAGGAAAGGGGATGTCTCCAAAACTTGTACTCTTGACCCTGTGATACTGTGGGCTGATCATTCCATGGGTCTGCCATTTCTATGAGGCTGGTGCTGGCCATCTCAAGTCTATTCCTATACTCTACAGTTGTGTCTCTAGCCTGTTGCCTGAAACAGATAATTGGTGACTGGAGTTGGAATAAAGGTGTTCTCTCTAGCAGTATTTAGTTCATTCATATCAAAGTTACCAGGGTGACCTGCTCCTGAATTCAGATACACCCAGCCCAACATGCTACTTCAGAACTGCAGGACAAAGGTACGCTGTTATTGAATTCCTTGGGTGGTCACTGTTAAGTACTTAACATCTAGTAACAATGTTCTTGGCCTAGGAGTTTTCCATATGAATATGTGTGTATGTGCTATGGGGGACTTAACTTGCGGCCTTAAACATGCCAAGCAAGTGCTCTGTCAGTGAGTGGCAGTCCCAGCCCTCCTGGTCCTATTGATTGATTGATTGATTGATTATTTCATTTATTTACATTTCAAATGTTATCCACCTTCCCAATTTCCCCTCCACAATCCTCCTACCCTTTCTTCCCTCCCCCTGCCTTTATGAGGGTGCTCCCCCACCTGCCCATCCACTCCTGCCTCAGCAGTCTAACATTCCCCTATACTGGGTCATCAATCATCCACTGGATCAGGGGGCTCCCCTCCCAGTGATGCCAGATAAGGCAATCCTCTGCTACATATCCAGCCGGAGTCATGGGTACCTCCTGTATACTCTTTGGTTGGTGGTTTAGTCCCTGGGAGCTCAGGGGGGTCTGGTTGGTTGATATTGTTGTTCTTCCTATGAGGTTACAAACCCCTTCAGCTCCTACAGTCCTTGCCCTAACTCCTCCATTGGGGTTCCCATGCTCAGTCCAATGTTTAGCTGTGTACATCTGCATCTGTAATGGTTAGGGTCTGACAGAGCCTCTCAGGAGACAACTATGCCAGGCTCATGTCAGTAAGCACTTCTTGGCATCTGCAATAGTGTCTGGGTTTGGTGCCTGCATGTGGGATGAATACCCAGGTGGGGTAGTCTCTGGATGGCCTTTCCTTCAGTCTCTGCTCCACTCTTTGTCCCTGTATTTCCTTTAGACAGGAATAATTCTGGGTTAAAATTTTGGAGATGGATGGGTGGCCCCATCTCTGAACTGGGGAGCCATGCCTGACCTCTCGATATGGTCTCCCTTATCCTTTTTATTTTGAGGCGATACCTCACTAAGATGCCTAGGCAGGGCGTGTCCTCACTGCACACCTCAGGTAGATCTTGACCTTGAGATCCTCCTTCAGTGTCTCGAATAGCTGGGATGATAGACCTGCACTGCCTAACCCTAACCCTTGCTACCAGTATCGTTTGCATTGCTTCTGTTGATGTACAGCTAGTAAATGCTAAATGAATTCTGTCTAAGGTTTGATACAGAGTTGAGAGATTGAAGTGATAGCAACGGTTCCTATAAAATAAATGAATACAAAATGGTTATCTAGGGCCGTGTACTTCTCACAACAGCTCTGTCGAGTAGTGATATTTCTATTTTACAGTTGTTGAGGCAAGTTAGAGAAGATAGGCAACCCAGAGGAGGGCACACATGCAGTGAGGATGCATTTAGGTTTTGAATCCTACGGCTTACCTCACAGATTACACTGAATGGCTGTGGCGGAATGACCCCTAGATAATGTCAGAATTCAACAATACAAAGATTTGCTGCAGATCACGTGGCATCTTTACGTGAGGTAGAAAGGTCTCCTCCTACTGAAGACTCCGCCTTTGAAGGCTCGTGAGCTTTAGGTAAATTCCTCCTCTTTTCATTTTGTCTGTCTGATTGCTCTGCACAGGGAATGACCTGTGTTACTTCAGCACGTTGCCAACATGTTGCTGGACTGGGTATGAAGATTCCAAGGCAGGCCCTATAAAACTCCTCAGTCAGCAGGCCTGGTGGCGAGCACTTTTACACAAAAGCCACCCCACTGGCCCTCCATTTTTATCAGTAACCTCCTATGTCCATGTGTTTTACATACAGCATTTTTATCTTTGCACTGTCCATGTTTGCAGCTCTGGCTAGTCAGGCATGCCCTTTCCATAGCCTGCGAAGCTCACCTACACATCCACGCCCTGTGAAGCTCACCTACACAGATTGTACTCTAATTGATTCAAAGTTTCTTATTTTATCCAAAGTGCTCCTGTTAGAAAGCGAAGAGTTTTGACTATCTCACTTAAAGGAAAATGTCAGAACAAAAGCTGTCACTTTCTATACATAGACCACAGTTGAGTCTTCAGGATATTTTGCTGTATGGTATGACATACATAAATCAACAGCACTAACTATTTCACATTCATTGTGTCATCTACTCTCCTGGGTGGTTTTTTTTTTGTTTGTTTTTGTTTTTGTGTTTTTTTCATGTTTTTCACTTAATGACTACATCACCACAGGCAGTCTTTGGAGAAGGGTTTACAAGGAAATACCGGATTAGTATGGCTGCCTCAGGACAGACCTGCTGTCCTTTCTAGAACAGAAGCTTCCCAGTAGATATTGTGGGTACAGCAGCCACACACATGGCCTATAGGGTGAGCTACACCCCAAATTCCTGGAGGGCTGTAGGGGGCGTTCCCTGTGTTGCAGCTTTCTTGGATGGCCCCCCTTGCATCTCTCTCCTGCCCTGTGTTAGGCAGACTGGGATTTTTCAAGAACTTTGTAGTCTCCAGGCCTGTTCTCAGAGGCCCGTGCTATGAATCCTGTTGTTAAGCTCACCCTTTTGATGTAGAGATTACAGACTTAATGAATTCTGCTTGTTCACACACCTGTGCTGATGAACACTAACTCCACTGGACAGAGCATGAAATACATTTTGAAGATTTTCTTTCACACCTCAACACAACTCTCTTTCAATCAGATTATAAAGTAAAAAGTAAGCCTGGGGAAGCCATAGCAATCTTAAGCATTGTACACTAACAGTGAGGAGCCTGTATTGAAGCCACTGTAGAAGATGAGGGGGATTCTGAGAATACAGAGAGAAAGGCGGTTTGTGAGCTCGTTTTCTCTATTTATACGATGACCTGTGAGATGTTCTTAGCATCTGGACTCACTTTTATATCAGGTTGTTTTAAGGTGACCTTTGGATATCCGCTGAAATCTTAAAAGCAAATGCTACTTCATCACAGAATGCTTTTAATCTCAGTATTAACTTAAAGGAATTCTACATGTAAAAAAAATCAGCTTGGGGACTCTTATGTTCTTATAGGAGGAAGGATTGTGGGCCCTGAAGGTGTTAGGAACACCGACAAATAACCTGGACCCGTGGGACTCTCAGAGACAGAACCACCAACCAAAGCACATACACAGACTGGACCTTGCCCTCTCCTCCCCGACACATATGTGGCAGATGTATAGATTGGGCTTCATGTGGGTCCCAAATGTCTGGAGAGGGGGCTGTCCCAAAAGCTGGGCTGCCTTGTTTGGTCACAGTGGGAGAGGATGCATCTAGCTTCGAAGAATTGATATGTCAGGGTGAAGAGATAACCAGAGGGCCCTCTCACCCATTCAGAGGAGAAGGGGAGGGCTAATGGAGGGAGGAGGGATGGACTGTGCCCAGGACAGGGGGGGGGGGTGGCAGTGAGTGGGATGTAAAGTGAATAAAGCAAAAAGGGAAGTAATTTTGTTTTTTATATCTCACCTATAAAAGTAAACATACCCAGGTATATTTTGCTCAATACACACTTAACAAAGCAATTCTATAACAGTATTAACATTGTTGTTTATGAATCTTGTGAGCGGTTTGTGCAGTCCTTAATGCGATTTGCTTTTGTGAAGATCAGTTTTTTTTTCTCTTATGGATTTTAATTAAAGCTTAATAAATGCTTTGCTTAGCTGCATCAGCAATGTCTTATATAGTTCTCTCTGGGATGTGGGATGGACTCAGAAGTGTCCACAGACATCGTGAGGTCAAAGAAAAATATATCTATGTATCAAGTGGTGGTGTGGTGGACATTTATGCAGGTAAGGGCAATGCAGATCCCGGGCCGCCTTCTCCTTTTCTACTTTGTGCTCATTTAGGCTAAAAGTAACTTTGTGTTCCCTGCACTTAGGATGTTCTAGTGTTTCGTCACCATCTGTAAGCTTCGTTCATGATTTCTATGCAGACATCAGTTTTGTGTCAAATGTACAGGCCAGGAGCAGAGTGTTACAGTGACCCATGCATTCTCTATATCAAAAGATAAAGCATGCATATTAATAAAAGGGCAAATATCAAGTTTTGAGCCATTTTTAAATTTTTTTTATTTATATGAGCACACTGTTTCTGTCTTCAGACACATCAGAAGAGGGCATTGGATCCCATTACAGATGGTTGTGAGCCACCAAATAGTTGCTGGGAATTGAACTCAGGACCTCTGGAAGAGCAGTCAGTGCTCTTAACTGGAGCCATAACTACAAAAGAGAAACAGAAATGCAGGTGCCCAAGGTCATTTATGATGTGGGGAGCCATTTTGTTCTGATGTCTCCCCATTGCTGGTCCTGGTCTTCCAGAGGCATTTATGTTATATTGGATCTTTCTAAACCTCTGTACTAAGCTATGCTGCTTATCTCTTCTAGTTCTTTGCTTCCTTCTACCTGTTTGTGGGAACTGGAGGAAGGACAGCTTAAGAATTTCTTTTGCATTAATTTTTATTTTTTTTCCCTAACATCACTTTGAACATTAAAATTCTCTCTCAAGCCTGCCAAATATTTCTTCCTTTCCCATTTTGAACAACTCCCGATATCTTGCTGCATGCACAAAGGCTTCTGATTTGATCAGAGGCAGGCATGGCTTGTCTGGCTAATCAACATTAGCACAAACACTCAACATCTTCCCCTGATTTCCTAAAGTGTAGGTTTGATGAATTTGAGTCATGTGTTTTGTGTTCTGGGTGGATTCATTTCTCAAACACCACAGACACACAGAGATCACTGAAGAGATGAGCGGATTGTTAGAGGTTACAGTGCCGTCTGTCAGTGCTTGGATAGCGCTATTGTGCTTACAGTACACTGTTGTCTTAGTCAGGGTTTCTATTACTGTACAGAACATCATGACCAAGAAGCAAGTTGGGGAGGAAAAGGTTTATTCAGCTTACATTTTGCACACTGCTAATGATCATGAAAAGAAGTCAGGACTGGAACTCAAGTTGATCAGAAAGCAGGAACTGATGCAGAGGCCATGAAGGGATGTTACTGGCTTGCTTCCCCTGGCTTGCTCAGCTTGCTCTCTTATAGGACCCAAGACTATCAGCCCAGGGATGGCACCACCCACAATGGGTCCTCCCACCCTTGATCACTAATTGAGAAAATGCCTTAGAGCTGGATCTCATGGAGGCATTTTCTCAACCGAAGCTCCTTTCTCTATTATAACTCCAGATGGTGTCAAGTTAACACAAAACCAGCCAGTACGACTGTGAAGAAAACAAACACAGTATCTGCCTCTGAGTGAACAAGAAGGACAGCAGTGTAGAGGGAAGACACAGTTACTAAAGAAAGACACCAGTGCATAGAGAGGCAGGGCCATGTGGCATGGAGTGTATCGTAGGTCTGGGCTCACTGTAACAGACCCTACCTTCCACACCACAGAGGCAGGGTTCAAACACGATAATATATGTAAAGTGCTTAATGCTGCTCTGCTTCGTATATAGAAGGCAATAAAAATATGCTGTTGTTACTGAAACTATGATTTATTTTAACAACTCAAAAATCAAAAACCATTGGAGTTTTTAAGCACAGCAAACAAAGCATATATGCCCTATATGGACAAAAAAATAATAATTCTGCTACCAGTTTGGAAAACAGGTTGGGAGGAGAAATACTGGGAGAGAGATTGTTTGGTTATTAGAACAATAGTGTGCAAGATGTAAGTAGGTTCTGAGGACACAAGGATGTATATCAATCCTGCTGTAGATCAGGTTCCTCAGCAGCATATATCCAGATATAATGGGATCAGATTTGTTGGTTGAAAGGGGGATAAATGAGCAGAAACATTCAAGACTCTTTCAGGTGTTTCTTCACAGTGATCTCTGTGTGTCAAGCAGAGTTTAGAGATATACCTTGCTTGCTTTATCTTCTGCTGATGGGTGAGTCCTGGATTGGGGCAATTGGACCATGTATAGGATCTAGGCCATAGCATCAGCTTTGGTAATAACAAAAGAACTCTTCATTTTGTTTGATTATCATCATGATGCTGTTTAATCATCATTGTGTGTTCAATGGTATTAGACTGATGAGTCCTGTACTTTGAGTGAAAAATATAACACAACACAACCTTCCAGTTATCCTGGCCTAAGATAGTAATGTCATCTTCTAAATATCATTCCATAGACTCTGTTGTACATCAGAAGCAATACCATTTTAGAGGTATGTACCTAAAATGTGAATTTGTGTCGATGATTGTCTTAGATAACATTTTTTTCCAAGGAAGAGATGAGCTATACTATTTAAGATGTACATCCAAGCTAAGTTGTAGTTTTGGCAAGCCCATCTAGGTGCACAGTGTCTAGTTAAATAATGTGTCTGTTCAGAAGTTAACTGCACTTACATTTGTACTAAAAAAGATGTGCTTTGATCTGGTCTCATCTTCTGGTTCTTAAGTGATTGTTAGTTGCTGGTCTAGAATAAGATGTTGGTGAAACCTGTCAGAGGACTTGGTGAAGGTCACTTGATGTGAAGATCTTTGTGACAACCTTCCTTCGGCCCCTATTGACATTTAGATGTTCTGAGACAGCATTTGAAATCCTTGGCATCCAGGGTACTTCTAATTGGGTAACTCTGTGAGAGGGCCTGGCTGTCTGTTCTTAGTAAAATGCCAGCAACAGTGCTGGCCTAGATGGGTCATACCAGTATGAACCCCTTCCCATAGTGACAACTTAAATATCTTCAGGCAGTGCCCATATTCCCTAGGTATGAGAAATGATTGCAAACCCCATTTAAGCTCAGAGTCACTGTTCTAATTGTGGCTAAGGAATGCTAAAAAGATGGACATTTCCTGGATCTTCTATTCAAATGATGGTTTTTTTTTTTTTTCATTGTGTATCTCAACAAATTCCTTCCTTCCTTTCTTCCTTCCTTCCTTCCTTCCTTCCTTCCTTCCTTCCTTCCTTCCTTCCTTCCTTCTTTCATTTATTTTAACTCTCAGGCAAAATGTAGTTTGTTCCCAATCACTTTATTGGCTTGTTGATGTTTAAGGATCCCGTTTGGAAAGTTTCTGCCAAATAAAACTTGATGGACCTCCCAATTAACATGTGGCCCTAGTTATGGCTGTGAGGCAGCTTTCTTTATTTCTTTATTTAACTATATGTACCTCGTAATATGTTACCCAACAACAACAACAACAACAGCAACAACAACATCAGCAGCAGCAGCAACAACAAAGTTCTTCCAGCCTTGATTGGAGGTTAGATAATTTCTGACTGTATTTATGTCAAGGCACTAGAGTGGCATTTGGCTAATATTTTCTTGACTGTGAATGCCTGGAAAACAGAGCTCACTGTGGGTACACATAGTGAAGGAGTTATCTCACCATTCCTTTCCAAATTGACCTGATTCCTAAATCAATTTGAAAAATGTAAAGTTCTTTACACCTTTTCAGGCCTGACCCACAAAAGAAGTTACCATTTCTTTAATGTGTATCAGAAAAGAAGAGTTGAATATGTCAACATAGCACATGAGCTGTGAACCTGTGACATTCAGCATCAGCTTCCTTTGTCAGAATGTTCCCTCTTCCCCACAGTGCTGGACTAGCTCACCACTGAGCCTTGCTCCATGGAGACAGGCCCAAGATGTGTTACCATGGTACTTAGCACTAATAAGGGCATTTTCCTTATCTCTTTCCTGGTTTATTATTTGGAACTCTCAAAGAATAAAACACATCCATGTCACACATTTTCAATAACGTGGAACAGTTTTCATGTCCCCCCATTTTAGGGATAAAATACTGTAATTTTCCAATAATGACTCAAATAATATATTATTAAGGCAATATAAGACTGACATATTTAACCTTTGCTTCAGTAAAACTTCACAGCTCCACAATTACTTCATAAGCGTTGCATAAGCAGAAGTTATTTCTTCCATTTACTTTAGCTTTTTCCAGTATTAGAAAAAAATCTGGAGTTGTATTTCTGGATTAATTTATGTAAAATATTTGGGCATTCAAGGACTCATAGGAAACTCGTTCTAAAAACCAAAAAAAAGAGAAGGGACACTTAGCACATTTTGTCCATAGAAATGATTAAATATTAATGAATGTTGCATCTATTCCTACAATGTGGGGCAGTGGTTTTATAATGTAGCTCATATAAGGCAATAACTGTGCTTATACAGTTTTATTATTTAGAAAATTTTGAAACATCAATAGCATGAGCCAAATAAATGGTATTTCTTTCCATATAGAAGCCTGTTTTCCCTTTTCTGATATATGAGTTAAAAATATATATATATATATATATATATATATATATATATATATATATATATATATATATTTTTTTTTTTTTTTTTCTGTAAGCATTTTTTAAAGAAAACACCTGAGTCCAACAGCTAGCATGACCTAGAAAGTTAAGACTGTGGGATCAAAAGAAAAAGCCAAACAAAGATTTCAACAAAGAACATGCACACCAAATATAGAGGACATTTCTACTAAACTACGGCGATAGTGGATTTTGTCAGTTCTGTCCTTAGCACATCCAACAGCAGCATAATCAGCCCTCAGTGGCTGAGCAGATGAACAGTGCAGAGGAATGCGAGACCTCTATGAATGGGTTAATGGCTGATGTAGGTGAGCACATTGGAATGTCAGCGGTGTGTTCCCATCTGCACGTGAATCCCATGAAGTCTTAAGTTTCAGCTTCTCCAGGCCACTTTGGCTTTAAGCTGATCATTTAGAAAAACAGAAGTATCTTGTGACTTAATGACTGGCCTTGCTGTTTATGTTTGTTTCATTAAATCCATAATATTGGCATCTCCATGATCTTTAAATATAAAATAATAAACACACCAAGAAGTTGTTTTGTATCATAAGCACACACTCATGGTTTATTTGTATTCTCATAACAGTTCTATAAAGTGGATTTTTATTTTCTTCCATTAACAAGTGAAGGGACCTATATAGAATGGCTTCTTCAGTCTCCCCCCAAAACAAAAACAAAAACAGAAGCAAAAAAACACCCCCAAAACCTCCCTCCAAACCCAAACCAAAAACCAAATGAACAAAAACAAAGAAACCAAAGAAACATAAAAACCATTCCAGAACTGGGCTTTATTTCCCAGCTTCTTATGGTTATTTTATTATATTTAGCATTTAATAACTTAGAGCCGAGGTACTGAAACGCTTATTGTATGATCTGGAAAGTAAACCGGAAGATCAGATAAAACTCATGAGCCATAAAAGGTGATAAAGCAGAAAGCACAAGTCTTCAAGTTAGAGCAGCGGCTCAGCCATGCGTGGCGGTCAATGCAATGGCGCGCCTTAGTTTTTTAGGACTAAGTCATGATGTGAAGTAAAATAACTGTGATGTAAACCGTGAAGCACACGGGAGGACATTTCACTGGTTCTTGACTTGCTTCTCTGTGGGTGGTAAATGTCTCATCTGGGGTTCTCATGGGAGATGTAATCCACCCTAGATCGCTTGACCTGGCAGATGTCAAGTCATGACTTCCATATCCCATAACTGAGGGAGGGAAAGGAAGAAAGGAAGGAGGGCTGTGGACGGTGAGTGTAGATGGTAAGCCCAAACAACTCATGTTGGGAACTGTATAAAACTAACTTCTTCACATCATTTCCATTTTCCTAACAATTGTCTGTGGGATTCTCTCCAGATAAGGAATGTAAGCTTGATATTCTAAACAATCCCTCTCTGTCTACAGTATGGCCCCCTAGACTTTTGCCTCTCTCCATGTAAGCTAAGACACGCTATAACAGTAACTATACCTGAGATCGTTAAGAAGAAGAAGCGGAAGCATTGTGAGCGATGCAGGAGCTTCTGAGCTTCCGTTCTTTCGCACCTGGCAGCAGCTATTCTCGGCCGCGTTGCGGTCGCTTCGTGTTTCTCACAAGCCCTTGGGCCCTCGGTGCCCAGATTGCTTGCAAACAAACGGCACTGACCATGCTAACCCTGCAGCTGCTCAGAAGCCTCAGCAAACCCTCAGCGGACAAAGCCATTTTTAGCTTGCCCAAGTGCCTTTTGTCATTGACGGAGAGCTCTGAGCTCTGGAGTTCATTCTGCTCCTGAGCAGTGGCAGCTCCCAATAGACAACAGCCAATTCCATCTACAAACTGTGCTGACAGTGGGTGAGAAATCCTCTCAGGGAAGACCTGGGGTGACCTGAAACAAAGTCACCTTCAAAAATGTGGTTGTGCTGAAGTATTATAAACACCAAAATACTATGTTCTTAGAGACACTTTGAGATAAGGCAGATACTGGGAGTGTTAATGGGGGTGGTCTACCAGGCAAGTGGCTAGATTCACTGTGCAAGTGTGCATGCAGTCTTACATGGGAAAACCCAAGAGCAATGGTCTCATTAAGCCAGCTCTGCTCCTTGATAGAGGCAGTTGTATCTTTTCATTGTCCTTTTGATCAATTGTCCCTTTGACGTTTCCTGCTTTTCAAGTTTAGGCCAGTACAGTTCATAGAAATGTGTCCTGTACTTTCTCTACATTCTCCTTTATTTATACTTTTGACCTTACATTTACACTGTTGTATCAGTCAAGTCATATTTTAATAGTCTATTTCGATTGACATACTCAGCAACTGATGTCTAAACCAAATACACTTTGAGAGGAGCACTCCTGTGTACCTTCAACTGTGCTGTTTCTGGTGCTTATATAAGAAAAACAGAAAAAAAATCCAAAAATAACAAGCAAAATCCAAATCAAACCAACCAAATAAAAACAATTGAGTGACTTTTTGTTCATAGTAGGCTATGATCTCTTCACAGCTTGCCATGGGGCCTTTTGTAATGCTTTGGTTTGGTTTGGGTTTGAGGTGGGGTCTTAGTGTGATGGTCAGGCTGGCTTTGAACTTCTGATGCTCCTGCTTCAGCCTCCCAAGTTTGGGAAAGTATGTACCATCCCACCTTGCTTGGGATGTTATTTTCAATTCCAGAAAGCTGATTTTGTGATTGAAAACATGTCTCCAGCCCTTTTTCTTACTTATCAAATACAAAATAAAGTGATATCATCAGCAGATTTTGTGTTGTTGGGGTGGTTGTAGACATTATAACAAATATCAAGTCAGCACACCTTCAAATACAGTAAGATTGCACTAAACATAATGGAATAGGTAATGTCAATCCTTAACCAAAAAATTCTGGAAAGATTTCACCTAAATAACCAGCCCATCTTCCAGGGAGACAGAATGATTGTGGAAATATAACTTTCTTCAAGGTTTTATTTTTTTCAAAATATCATTAGGCTTGGCTCGGTTTATACATATAAGTTTCAGTAATTAAGAAATGAAAAGTGTGTGGATGGACTGATTAAAAAGAACTGTGTGAGGCAGATGGAAGGTTGTGAAGCTGCTATCATTAGAGGTTATAGCAGTAGAGATCTATCTATCTATCTATCTATCTATCTATCTATCTATCTATCTATCATCTGTCTATTATGCATCACCTATTATTTATCATCTATCTATTTATCTATCATCTATTAATCTATCTATAGCTATCTATCATCTATTTATTCATCTATCATGTATATATCTATCTACCTACCTATCATCTATCTACTTATTATGTATCACCTATGATCTATCATTTGTCTGTCCACTTATCATCTATCTATCATTATCTATCTATCTATCTATCTATCATCTGTCTATGATCTACTTTTATCATTTATGTGTCAGTCATTGGCTATAAAAATGAAAATGATTGCCAGAGAGGAATGATGGATTTCGGATGACTTAAAAACAAACCACGGCAACAAGTAAGAGTCAAGGTCATTGAGTACCGTCTATTAAAGTGACACTTGATAACCTACTTATGTAAATGATAAGGTAATGGCCACATTTGGTTTTAGTCATGGAAGGGGTTCTACATAACATCTTTAAGAAGCAGGAAGAAGCTATACCAAGGCTGTGCTGTGATTCTCATGGCAGAATGATGCTAGGGCTTCATAGACTGCTCTCTGGTCACCTTGTCTAGCAGACATGAAGGTGGGGTTAACAAAGGAATACACATTATACCAGGGTTGCCTGATTTCAGTAGAGGCCATTGGTCTGTTGGTTGGCAAAGAAGATACTTGAGGATGTCTGACAGAGATGGGTATGTGTGGATGTTTACAGAAGGATGCAAGAAAATTTATGAATTACTGAGAACTCGGGGTCAGCTGAGTGAAATGGCATGTGGCAACTGTCCTCCACACTGTCCTCCACACTGTCCTCCACACTGTCCTCGACACTGTCCTCCACACTGTCCTCTACACTGCCCTCCACAGTGTCCTCCTCACTGTCCTCTACACTGTCCTCCAGACTGTCCTCCTCACTGTCCTCCACACTGTCCTCCACACTGTCCTCCATACCATCCTCCACACTGTCCTCCACACTGTCCTCCACACTGTCCTCCACACTGTCCTCCACAGTCCTCCACACTGTCCTCCTTACTGTCCTCTACACTGTCCTCCACACTGTCCTCCACACTGTCCTCCACTCCACACTGTCCTTCACACTGTCCTCCACACTGTCCTCCACACTGTCCTCCTCACTGTCCTCCACACTGTCCTCCACTCCACACTGTCCTCCACTCCACACTGTCCTCCATACTGTCCTCCTCACTGTCCTCCACACTGTCCTCCACACTGTCCTCCTCAGTGTCCTCCACAATGTCCTCCACACTGTCCTCCACACTGTCCTCCTCACTGTCCTCCACACTGTCTTCCACCCTGTCCTCCTCAGTGTCATCCTCACTGTCCTCCACACTGTCCTCCACACTCTCCTCCTCACTGTCCTTCTCACTGTCCTCCACACTGTCCTCCACACTGTCTTCCTCACTGTCCTCCACACTATCCTCCTCAGTGTCCTCCACACTGTCCCCATACTTACCTAATTTTCACACATCAGGTTGAGCAATTTCTAGTTGCCAGTTTCAGATGTAAGCCATTTTAGCAGGGTCATGGTCACTTGCAAGTGTCATTGGAGCACTGATGAAATGGTTAAATGAGGAGCCAACATTTTTCCTCTAACTTAAAACACTCATGGATGACATGTGCTGGACTTCTGTTGATAAGTCAAACCAAATACTGTCTCCATGGCAGTTCCAGTCTCTACAACCAATCTGTTTTGTTATAGTTGTTATTGCTGTTGTTTTGAGGTGTGAACATGCTAGCTTGTATTCACTGTGCCTGTTTTGTACATTTTCTAATACGTTGATGTCTAATTGTGCTGAAACCTTTTACTTAAATGCACAAATCTACCATCATTCTCTAAAGTTAACTCTCTCCAGTTTCCAGTCTCTACAACCAGCCCTGCAGACACTCACTGTATGCTTCATTTGACAAATCACTGACTTATTCCTTGGCCATTCCTTCCCTGACTATTTCTATTACTTGGTCCCTGGATGTTGATGACCTGATGCTCTGTGTGAATCCTCCCAGTTGGTAACTGCCTGTGTCCTGGGCTGTTTCTTATAACAGGTGTGCCAAGACTTAGTTCACATGCCCAGTGTTCAGATTTTTCTTGTGTTCATTCACTTAACAAATCTGATAACATTTTGATGATCATATCTTACATATAAAGCAGAAAGTATTAGTCTCAAAGAACTTAGGAGATACTCAAGTAATTAGACACCAGTCAAATAAGCATAGAGGTAAATATGGAAGTGAATCTATGGGCAGTATCGCTGAGCAGGTATGTGGTGGTAAGAGCTCATAGAAGCTTCATACTAGGACAAACATCAATTGTTCCCTGGGGAAGTTCATGTTGTCTTCATCTCAGTTATTTGGATGTCACAAGTTTGAAGTGAAACTGACATTTCCTAATGGCTAGTGTGCCCAGAAATGTTCAATGGGTAAATTTCAGTACTTCATGCCTTCCTATCACTCATCACAGAATACTGCATTTTGTTCTTTCTAGTATTCCTAACATGCTGACAGGACATTCTCTCTCACGTATAGATGACAATTTGCAATGTTGGCATCTAGGCTAAATATCACTGAAATATATTACAATAGTGGTGAAATGGACCATATTTATATTCTTTACCACGTATCTTGAGTATTTCCTCAGATTTTGTTTTCAGTGCCATTCTCAAAGTGTGATATGTATTTTTATAGTGCATTCTAATAAATATATCTACCTAGTTATGACAAATGGCTGTCTGAGTTTATTAGTGGAGGACATATGGGTGTTCACATGCTAAAAATTATAGCTACTCTGCTGAATAAGTGCCATTGTCCTTTGGTACTCTACACACAACAAATCCATACAGGCTCAGATATCTTCTATGAAATGGTATAGAATTTACAAATAACCTGTGCATACCTTACTCTTTTGTTTCAAATGACTATAATAGCTAATACCATGTAAATGTATGTGTGTATATGTTGACTCTTTAAGAATAATGCAAAGAAAACAAGTCTCTATATTTTCAGTACAGAAAATATCCCCCCCCCTCAAGTGTTTCCAGTTCTTTGGTGGATGAACCTTTGGATTTAGAACCCAAAGGCACACAGGGCACACTGTAACAGCATGTAAGACAAGCAGTATTCCTTTATACTGGATATACTATGTAAACTAAACTGACTATAGGTCTTGAAGAAAGGTAAAGAAGAATTACCTTTTATAAAACTGCCAGTGGCAATACCATTTTGTGGATTAGGTGATTCAAAGGGTAATGTATTTTTGTAATCTAAAGTACAAAAGCTCACTGCTATGTGTGTGACCGCTTATAAATCTGTAGTGCCTTAACATTTCAGTTCATTGGTGGTTTTATACACAACTTTGAAATTAATCAGTGTTGAAGGCCATAGTGATCTGTTGAGTTTCTGCATAATATGGAAGATGCTGATGGTCATGGGTATATGTTCCATTTCTGCTGTGGACAATATGGAAGACCTTGTCACATTTCAAGCAAGCTTTAAAAGCAACATCCTTCTTTACCCAATTTACTGAAAGAAACATTTATGCAGAGAAGAAACATTGTCGTCGTTATTAAGTGATAAGCCATGTTCTATCCTGAATAGCTTATTGTTGATTTGTTTTGAGTTGTCTTATCATTTACATGGTTGCATGGTGCTATGGTTTATAAGACATAGTCCTTGACCTTGAGAAGTGTTAAAGTTGGTTGCTAAGATACAGCAGGACACTAAGACACAATTGGGGAAATGCACACCGATTATTGGAGCTCAGTCTCCCTTCTTTTGCCCAAATATTTGTACTCCAGATGTCTTCTGTTCTTGTTGGTTATTGACTCTGCTCTTAGGTAGAAGGTTCTTAGCTTGAGCACTACATCTTTTGTATAAAGAAATGTGAGAAAAATTAAAACAAAATAACTCAACCATGAAAATCTATAGGGGGTAAAGCAAGTTCCATAGGGGAAACTATAATTCCTATTACTGCATTTTTAATGTGTTCTCTAGGCTAAGCTGGGTTTCATGTTGAGATAAAGTGCTTTTTATTTATGTTGTTAAAATCTTTTTCTTGTGTTCAGCTGTTGGAATATTCAGTTCAGAAACCTTTAAGATCACACTTAACTCTTGGCCTCGGTAAGACGCTTGGCTGACCACCATAGTCCTCTCTGGCATATGGTAGACTTTGTCTTACTGGTAGACAATGTTTTTATTATCAATATTTTGTCCCTGAAGACCATCTTAGAAATGTGAAGCTTATCAAAATAGTCATTCAAATGTTTTCAGGGGAAGCCCAGGTCTGCTGTGATTTAAGTTGTCTTAATATATTTAGATTTTCACAAGTGATGCTCACTTATGTTTAGATACATGAAGTCCTAACACAGCTCTGTGAAAAGCAAAGCCTGCTAAAATACACCACTAGTGATGTGTTAGTTTTTCTTTAACATGTTGTTTTATGGCAGCCTGTAGCTTTGTCTCAGTAAGACTTCAGTTTACTATTTACTATTGCTAATACCCAGCTTCTACCCCTCTGTTCTGCTATTCATTTATTGATTCCTTTATTATGGGGGAAATCCCAGGAAACATAAGTTATGAGCTGTGAAGGCCCAAAGGTGAGGATGAATAGTTTAATAGGAAAAGGGGAAAAATAAAATTAAAGCCCTAGAATGAAAAAAGGCACTTCACTTTTGCCTCTTGGACATCAGCACTACTTTCAATGGATTTTTATCATAATTACACATGAATTTGTTGAGAAGTTGAGTTTGTGTGCATGCACTTGCATGTGTGTGTGTGTGATTTTCTACGGGTCTATCTCAGACTGTGAAAATACAACAGTGTTTTCTAGATCTTACTTGTGTGGCTCTTTCTCAGATAATTCCACTTCCATTTAAAGCATCTTTGCTGAATGTTGTTCAGTACTTTATTTTTTCTCAGCATGAGAAAGCCACACTTGAGTTTTGCATGAATAATTTCCTAGGTCTCGGGATGTCTAGCTGACTCAAACATGTGACTATAGATAATGATATCCAGCAGTGTGCCTGTGTATGTGTGTGTGCATGTGAGTGTGTACATGCATGTGTGCAAAATGCCTGTGCATGTGCGTGTGCATGTGTGTAGATGTGCACAGTACACATTCATGTGTGTGGATGTGCACGGTGAGGTGAACATGCATGTGATGCATGATCATGTACTTCCCATGTAATAATGAAATCCTTAGGCCTCAGGTCTTGGTAATTTTTCTAACCAAGGCAACAGTGATCTATAGCTGCTGTTCAAAGAAAAGCACAAAGGAGTTTGTAACTTTCACCAATAATGTTCAGTTCACAAAAGACCAAATCCTCTTTGGGCTGGTTGAGAATACTACTGTGTCACACCTGCCTTCTTAGCTGGTCTTCAAAGAAGGCAGGAAGAGAATCGCATCCAGAGCAGCCCTCCCTGAGGTGAGGACCCTTCAGATGGAAGGCTGCAGAAAGAAAACCCAAAGCATAAAATGTTATCTGTGTATAGGTATCAAGATGAGCAAATTTGTGTGACAGATCTCTAACCAGAAATTATGCCCACAAACATCATAAATTGAAGTCTAGGTATCTTATTTCAGCTTGCTGTCTTATTTGTGACTCACCTTTTGTTATGGAGTTTTGAATCATAGGGCTGCTCTGTGCCAGAGTTTATATGATATTTGGGAAGCAATGATAGGTCAGTGACTCTGAACACAGTCTCACATACAGAAGCCAATTAAAAAAAATAGCCACTTATTACCAGTAGGACTGTAGACACCATTCTGTTCTTTAGTTATAATGTAGAAATAATATGGCATATAGTTCATAGAGTTACTGAAAAATTATGTGCATGTGTACATATACATGCAGACACACAGCATGTAAGTCATACCTCATTATTGATGAAGTGTTAATTCAAGGTCACAGCTATACATGCTGAAGTTTGCCAAAGCACAAATCCCTTATATAAAATGATATGTATGTGTCTGTGCATGTGCATGTGCCTGTGTTTGTGCATGTTTGTGTGAGTGTGAATGTAGGTGTGCATGTGTGTATACCTGTGTATGTGTGTGTGTATGTGTACATGCATGTGTGCAGCGTACCCATGCATGGGTGCAGTGTGCCTGTGTATGTGTGTGTGCATGTGAGTGTGTACATGCATGTGTGCAAAATGCCTGTGCATGTACGTGTGCATGTGTGTAGATGTGCACAGTACACATTCATGTGTGTGGATGTGCACGGTGAGGTGAGCATGCATGTGTGCAGCGTGCATGTGCACAGTGTGTGTGCCCATGTGATTGTGTGTGCACTGCATAAGCGTGTGTGTGTGTGTGTGTGTGTAAGTTTTATGAATACCATTTATTACATCACTTATCCCACTGCTCAAACTCTCCCATATTTAGTCAGTAGGAGCCACCCCATGCTATTCCATGTTCTTTTATATTACCCATAAGTTCTTGAATGCTACTTTGCTTTCTGATAATCTCTGGCCAGGAAACAGCTGATTTAAATCAGCCTTTAATTTGGAGAGCACTGAAGTAAGTATCATTCAGAAACTAAGCTGTGTACAAGTTGCTTGTTAAAGTAATTCAATCTTCTAGGCCATCTAGAAGCACAATTAAGCATGTCTGATTTTGTTTCTATATCTACTGCAAACTGGATTCACACTGTTCCAATTCCAAATGCAAACCACAGGATATACTCTAGTTTCCTTGAGAAACCTATCTTCCTATGTAGTCAGTGTTTATGTTGATTTATTCAGTGTGGAAGAACAGAGAAAGGAATTTCAGAGTTATAAGTAATGCAGCAACAGACTAAATGTACTGATGAGATTTCACTATTTTTGAAGAAATTTAATAAAACTACTTGATGATGATGATGATTTGTACACACAACTTAAGTGAACAATTCATAAGCTTAGACAGGTGTCTGTGCTCATGGGATTGAACTCATATCCCATCAAATTATAAGGCATTTCTACCATCCTGGAAGATTCAATGCTTGTCCCTCGGTGGCAGGTATCATGATGGATGGGGCTGGTTTAGTCAACACTGTGTGCAAGGGATCACATAGTGACTGACTCCATTGGCCACTTTCACTCATGATAATGCCGAGGCCGCATCTACATCTACACACATTTTCTGTTTTCTTTACCGACGCTACTCTAGGGTTTTACAGTTTGTTTTGTGTGTTTACCTATTGACTGATGCCATTTGTGTTCTTTACAGTTTGTGACTTATATAAAACAATGTACATGAGCACTGCTGTACAGATTCCGTTTCTCTATGAAGACTATAGAATTGGAATTGCTAGGTCCTAACTGGGAGGATGTCTAATTTTCTGTGGCTATATGTTCTTTCAGTGTCTGTTACTTCCAAAAAAAAAAAAAAAAGAGTCTATGTGACATGAGTGAGTCACATGTGCCCTTTCTAGGCTTAAGTTGTCATAGCCTCTATAGAGCTCAGGGCCTCGGAGTAACCAGGTGCTGGTCTGTCCTGCTGCAGGAAGATTGGGTTCAATCAGAACAACATGGCATGTGAGATACACTATCACCTTCGGAGAGGCTGTGGACATTACAAACACATACCACCAAGGTGCCAACCCCATTTTAATTCTTTTCCTTTTCAACGAAAGATAATTGAATATATCTCATTATATTAAAGCTAGCTTGCTGGCTTATCTAAAATAAGGCATAAATTAATGATTTTGAGGTATTAAAATGTGTTCAAATTATGAGAATAATTAGATCTCATTAAACATCTTGATTTGACAAACCACAGTCCCTTTTTGACAGGAATAGTCTTGAGAAAGTAGATTAACAGTTGAGCATTTGTTTTCTCTCTTTCTACTTTGACATCTTTTCCCCAGCTTGTTCAAGCTCTAATGAAAAAGTTGTCTTGTCAGTACTTCCACATGATGAACCACTTTGCAAGTAATTGAGGTTCAGTGATTAGGTCTAGATTTATATACTTAGGGAGCCTAATAATTTTCCTGGCCTTATAGAGCAAATCCAGCAGAGCTCGGCCCACAGGATTAATTGACGAAGCAGGAGCAGTCCTTATTGGAGATCATTAAGTACCTCAGGCGTTCATGTGAAGGGGGAACCTGAAAGCTCACTGAAAACAAATCACTATCTCAGTCAAGTTGACCACTTGTCCGTTCTTGGAAGTGAGGTTGAATAAAAGGCTAGCCCCACAGAGAGAGGCTTGGAACGCTGGTGTAATCGACGGCATTATATTTTCCCAGGTTGGGCTCTCTAACACTAAATCGCTGCTTTATGAAAGCTTTTATGTGAGCTTAAAATATGCCCATGGGGGATCAAGGTTGCAGGGACTCTATAAACCCCAGGCACAAAGATTGTCTGTCTTAGGAGAGGAGGCCTAGAGAGATGGATCCCTGAGCAGGGCTTGGAATCTTTCTCAGAATCTTGGGCTGTCTGTCAGCTCCCTTTTCCCTCTCTTATTCAGATTTCTCCTCTGTCTCTGTTGCTCTCACTTTGGTAGCATAATCCCATTTCATCTTAGATTTAGATGTGGAAAACCTTCTGCCTATTGCTTTTCAAAATAAAAAAAAAATGGCTGGACAAGAAGTCTAGGAGAACCGGGGAGCATCTAAGTTGACATGTTTATAAAATTAAATGTTCGGTGCTGTTTGAAGAGTCTAGTCATATCAGTTTAATCAACATAAAGGAAGAAATATTCAATGCGCATTTACTTTTCCTTGCTTTAAGGGTTCTGTGTTGAGGGAACATCTGGGTTGGCACCCAGGTGATCAGTAATGCCTGTGAAGAGCTGGAAGGATTGCAAGTCATCCACCATGCATCTGACGATGGTTTCTTAGACCCATCATCAGTAAAGCCACTCTCTTGATCTGATTTCCTGTCTACTGAGGTTCTTGGCAGTGAAAAAGTCAAGGTTTTTATTTTCTTTTTTTCACTAATTGCTCAGGTAGTGATGGGAAGGTAGAAAATACTTCTTAATATGGATCAAAATGCTTTCCTCAGTAATTGAATTAAACCTCCTTTCCAGGAAGCATGTTCTCTCCACACACATTAAACATAACAGGAAATACACAGGATTGAACAAACACAGAGAAAATACTGAAGAGTTTATGTTTTTATAATTTTCACATTATTAAGCAATTTGATCTCTTATGAAAATAATTACAGAAAATGTGAAGATTGCAACATAAGATGCAAATTGAAGTTTATGGTATGATCCAACATTTGCATATATTTTTATAAATGTCCACCCTCTGACACTTTTAATAATTTAATTTCAAATAATCAAGCAATAGGTCCTTTTGTGTGTTTTCCCAGGGACCAAGCTGTGCATCTACAGCACTACTGTGTTGGAGTCCTTAGGTGCACCCCATTGACGCCTATTTCAAACTTCTCATTTTTACTGCCTGCACTTTATTGCAACCTCCTCGTTGTCTTCACAGTTGTTCTCAGGGGTAGTTTATGGTTCGCAATGATCAGGGAAGGTAGCATTCAGCAAAAACATAGTCATTTATGTTTTCGCAATAACTTCTAAAAGTCAGTTTCTCATTAAACCACTGCATTTGAGTCAGGTTCAGACGGGAGAATTTGGTGTGGTGGTGTTGTGTTGGCATCTAGTAGCTTTGGATGGTTCTGGACTCTTGCATGGGCTCTTGACATTTATTTATTTATTTATTTATTTATTTATTTATTTATCTATTTATTTATATTTTTAAAGTTTTATGTGTGGGAGTGTTTTGCTTATATGTATACCTGTGTATGTCATACATGCCTGGTGCCCTCACAGGCCAGAAGAGGGCATCAGGTCTTCTGGAAATGTAGTTATAGGTGGTAGTGAGGGTGCTGGGAATCAAACCCTGGCCTTCTTCTACAAGAGCAGCAAGTACTCTTGAGTATCACTGAGCCATCTCTTCAGCCCCTCTCAGAATTCTCGAAGCTATGGGGTCAATTCCAGTTACGCCACAAATGACTTATTCTTTCATTTTCTGTTAATTTACTCTTTATTCATTTATTCTCTGAGTGCTTACTGAGTGCCAGTTACTGTAGTGTTCCCAGGGAACTCAATCTATGACCATGGCCGCCAGTGGTACAGGCTTTGTCTGGGGTGATGTGGGGGTACATGAGAGGTGTGTCCAGTCTGGGTGATGTATGCTCCCCGGAGAAGCTCCCCAGGAGACTGGAAACAAGTAATTAGCCCCAAATCAGTGAGGAAGCATGCATTGCATGATGACCCACGGCCTGTGTTAGTTACTGTAAGTAACAAGGCCGCCTTCTGACAACAGGTTTAGGCTCCTGGAATTCATCTCTGTGATGACACAACCTCCATTAGATGCTTTGCAATATGAGGCCTCAACTGCTTGTTCTTTGATTTGTTCATTACACAAAAAAAATGGCGTAGTAGAGTGGAAACTCTTCAGTTTTCCTTAGTTAGCATGTTATCATTTTCTCCGTGAAACCAGCTTCTAAAGTCTAAGTCTTACATCCTTTCTTATGCATTTTAGTTAGTAAATGAGCATATTTGCAAAGCCGTCTGTGTCCATACTCTTGTACTAATCTTAAGCTCTGTGATTCGGTTTTACCATTTTGTAGGTTCGTGCTATTTGGCAGTTTGGGGTCTCAGGAGGTGTTTGTGCATTAATGCACAGCTCTGCATCTAAGAGCTGCTTCCTGGCTCCTCTGCTCTATAGCTGACTAGGATGGAAGCAACACTAGGTGCCGACTTGTGGGCAGGAGACACATAAACATGTGAGACAAAGACAAAACTAGGAAAGGTGAAATAGGGCACTGAGATGAGGAGGTGCAGGGTAAGAGCAACACACCCAAGTGGATGCTCTGGGGTCACGTGACATTAGAATGGGAACTCAGAGGAGGAGGACAAGGAGGAGGAGCAGAAGGAGGAGGAGGAGGAGAGGGGATGGGAAGGAAGAAGATGGGGAGAAGGAAGGAGAGGGTGAGGAGAAAAAGGAGGGAGAAGGGAAGGAGGAGGGGGAGGAGGAAGAGGAAGAGAATGGAGAGGGGAGATAGGAGGAGGAAGAAGAGGGGGAGAATGAGAGGAGGGGGAGGAGGACAGAGAGGGCAGGAAGTTGGCCATTTAAAGTCATGGGATAGCATTTGGGGAAAGGTAGGTGGGAATCATACTGGCCTTTCTAGGCCAGGCCAGATGTTTTGGATTTAACTCTCTGAGTGCAAATGAGTAATTATTTGCAAAGCACAAACATTGCAATGCCATGACCGGATCTGTTTTCTAAAAGGAAATCCTGCTGTCATGGATTGAATGTATAATGTTGTTGCAGTAAGAATGGATTCCAGGAGCAGACAGAAAGCCAGTGTAGTAGTTCAAAAAAAGATGTGAGAGGTCTGGGGCTGTAAGTCTTGTCTAAAAATCTAAGGTGATGCTCTGACTTCATATATGTACCTTTGTATGAATATAAGTGTATATTTGTTTGTGTATGTGTAAAAGAGGGGAGTGGGAGAGGGCTGGAATGTTAGGGTAGAAATATAATCATATTACAATAGCTTGCTTTCAGTTTCTGAATCAAAATTCTTGAGCCTAGATTATTTATAAAGAAGAATTTCTTTAATTCCTGTTGACAGAAGCTGGAAGTCTGAGGTGAGCAGCCAGGGCCTAAATTTCCAGCACACTCACACCAAAGTATGGAGAAATGCTGTCTGTCTGTCCTCCAGAGGCACAGACTGCTGATGGAGGCATCTTCCCTTGCTCTGGCCTGTTCTGTCTCCTGTCTCTTGGGGGAAGGCATCACAACTGTGGGAGCATTTTCAGAAAGAATCAAACAAGATCCAGCAAGACAGGAAGCTGAGAAATTCATTGGCCTGACCTTTTCTAGCAATAGAAACCTGCTCTTTTTAGAATTATCCAGGGAAAGCTACATTAGCTCCTGAGGGTAACAATGAATCCCAGTGACCTAAATACCTCCTTCTAGGAACCACCTCTGAAGGGAGCCCCGCATCCCTGCGCTGCCACACCTGAGCTAACTTTCTAGCACACTCACACCAAAGTATGGAGAGATATTGTCTGTCTGTCCTCCAGAGGCACAGACTGTTGATGGAGGCATCTTCCCTTGCTCTGGCCGGTTCTGTCTCCTGACACTTATGATTCTGTTCCCATTCACACATGTACACTTTGATAGCATATTCCTGTCTTGCTTTTACTTTCAGCCAACCTTCCATGGATCCAGAGATTACACTGACAGTTCACCCTCTTGTTCCTGGTTTCCCTAAGAAACTGAGCAGTAGGGTAGCATAGAGAGGCAGATAACTATAGCAGGCCTTCCCAGGATTGCCAGTGATGTCTGTGCTGGAGAGTAGAACAGGAAGTGAGGGTGCTAAAAGCTGTAGCACGTGACTCTAGAGTCTGAGCTGATCAAGAGTCAAGCAGTTTCTAGGGAGGGCTGTCACAGGAAGGAGGGCTAAGGAAGCAGGGTAGAGAAGGACAGTGGGGTTAAGGATAAACCGGCTTGGCATGATGCAGTGGAGGGGGCTTTGGTGTACTGTGCTATAATGCCAGTCATGGCTTACCTCTTACAAGATGGACACCTCCCAAGCTCAGCAGAAGGACAGAGAAAAGCACAGATCTCTTCTGTGCCCTCCTCCTCTCCTGAAGATGCAGCATACCCAAACCTTCCCCCTTTACATATGCTTGAGTCAACTAGATGCAAGAAAGCTAGCTTATTACTCTCTCCTGATTAGCCACTGGCTAAAGTGTAAAGCCATGGAGAATGCTATGGAAGATTCCCTTAGTGAAGACCATGCTCTAAAGGGAAGTGGTACAAAGTCATGACCATTTGACATTCAGACATTTGGGCAAGGTTGGTATACTTGCAGATGTCTGTCTGCTCAAGCTACTGCAGAATACTATAGCCTTGGTGGTTTAAATCAGAGTTCCTTTCTCAGAGTTCTAGGGCCTGCATGGTCTCCCAATTTGGGGCACTGCTCAGATAGATTTCTTTCTGAAGCCTCTTTGCTTGGCGGGCAATGGTTACCTTCCACATGTGCACATAAATCTGCTTTATGTAAACACAGAAGCAGAGTGAACACTCTGGTGTCTCTTCATGCAGAGTAATAACTCCCTCAGACCAGCATCTGCTCAAGAGACCTCATGGAATCCTAGTGATTTCCATAAGACCTCATCTTTGCTATCCTTTTAGAGATTACAATTTCATCATACAAAGCAGGGAGTGAATCTTTGGTCCATGACACATAAGAGAATTCTGCATAGAGCACCAATTTCTGTTAGTGGGAGTTATAGAGATAAACTAGGGACCTTAGGAAATAGCTCAGGCAGTGAGGCAGACATTAGCAGGACCTGAGTTTGATTCCTAGTACCCATGAAAAAATGCTAGATACGATAGTACTGGCTTCTAATGCTGGCACCAAAGAGGCAGAGACAGGAGATCTCTGAGGTTTATTGGCTATTCCCAGACTCTAAATAGACAGATGAAATGTCAGAGAATGCACATAGAGGAGTGGTTTGGGGATGGGGCATGATAAAATGTGCACTAAGAACATTGCTGAGAATACTCAATGGACTAAGTATTTGTTGCCTGAGCGTGAGGACCAGAGTTCTGTTTCCTAGGACCCACATCAAGTCATATGTAATAGCTGCATCCGCAGTCTCATTGGACTTTTGATGAAATGGGTGCAAAGACTGGAGAGTCCCTAGAAACTCTCAGGCAATCGATCCTGGCTTACGCTGTGGTAGACAATAGAGGTGTAAGATGAGGACCAACACTTGGGGTTCTCACTTGATCTCCATAGATGCCCTCATTCACACACAAACAGGAACTTGTATGCATACACATACACACTGCACACATGTGTCAAGTATGCACAGAGCGAGAGACAGACAGACAGATATGAGATATGACATGATATATCTATATCTATATCTATATCTATATCTATATCTATATCTATATCTATATCAATGATAGGTGACAACACTCATCCAGTAACCTCAACTGAGCTGATGTGGATGCCTGGATGTCTCCAATCAAGTCAAGTTTGACTCACATGAAAAAAGTTGTTTTGATTTTGAAATTATTTAACACCTAGATTCTCAAGAGAGACTTAGGTTTCTGATGCCCAGCTACAGTTACTGAAAAAATAAATATTCTCTGAAATTATGAAAATAACTCAAAACACCACAGATGGGATAAGATGATAGCACAGACCAGTTCCCCATAACGAAGCTCTTTTATGTTCTTTACTTTGTTATAAAGGCCACATCTGCAGACATCTGTGTGTGTGACCTCCAGCATCATGGCTCATGGTGTTAAAAAAATACCATCAAATATGTTACCTTTAAGTAAGTTTATTTCTTAAGGAACAGACCCGGGTCTACATCCTCACATGTGTGTACCCTCTGCTCACATGTACCCACAAATGCATGCCTGGATCCTGGAGATGACTTCTCATTTTGTGTATATGCTTTCATAGTGCTAACTATACAGATAGACTATGTGTTAAACTGTAGAAATAGAGCCAATAGAATTGATGACATGCTTGACAAAACAGCACGTTGTCGACACCCACAAAACACAGTGATATTTTTGCTTCTGTTGGTTTTTAGAAAATAAGAGCAGAAATAAATATTGGCTAACTGTGATCTCCTACTGTGTGCCTTGCAATGTCCTTGCACAAGAAGCACAGTTCTCAGGTTTTCCCAGTCTCTGAAAATGGGGACGGCAGTTGAATGTGACCAGAACTACTCTAGACAGCACCCACCAAAATGCTTTGTAAATTGCAGTGTTTTTCCAACAGTGCCAGTTCTCGCTTTCTTCCCCAGGAGAGGCCATGGACTGTCTCACCCAGTGGAATCATTTGTTTGTGCTGAGGGTCTTGATGCAGGGTTCAGACTCTGTCTGGAGCAGTGTGAGCCATCCATCTCTTTACAGCCTGGCCACACCTCCGAGGCTGGCCACACCTCCGAGGCTGGCCACACCTCCGAGGCTGGCCACACCTCCGAGGCTGGCCACACCTCCGAGGCTGCAGAGCTCACACTTCACACAGCTGCAGCCCTCCTGTGTAGAGTGGAGAGCAGGCATCCCTGTGGGACTGCTTGTACTTCACGATAATTCTCTTTCTGCTTCTCCTTTACTTCGGTCCCTTTCTTGCATCTCTTCTCGTCTATTTTCTGGACATGTGTAGTTGAGTCTATATGACCGCATTGGGATGTATTACACCTCTGTGGTATCTGGCATCCTATTTATATGTAGTTTTGTAAATGTAACCTCTGTTGGCATGAAGTCACCAGTCTAAGTTCCTGCCTTTGTGGTTTGTGTGCTCTTTGAGTCTGGGAAATTCTGTTAGGAGAATAAATTCCCTTTTGATCATACCATGTGACCCTAGTTCCACTGTTTGCAAGAATCATTACATTAGTAGATACAAAGTTGTCTGCCACTGGACAATAATCGACAGTTACTTGGTAATTAGATGATGGAGCACCCTCATCCAGGACACAGCACAGTGGCCATCAACAGGGCTGTTCCCAAGAGTAATAGGAAAGCTCCAGCTAAGTTTCCAGTTCTGTTTTCTGCTTTAGTTGGGAATCAGCATTTATTTAGAGGTTGTAGCACTGCCCTTGTGACGTTGATGAGTAATGTAGTTGGTGGTTCTGTTTTGCCATCTCATGTAGCACTCAGCTGCGATGTCCTAGCTGCGAGGGAAAGGATCTGCTTAGTGGACATCCAGGTTGTGCTCTGCCAGCGGGAACATGTAAATCACGCTTGTCTGATGCTTAGCCAGGACTGGTACTGCATCTACTACCAAGGCTAGGAAATGAAAATTCCAGGGTTATGGTTTATCTGAAGTCTGTTGCTGTGGCTGTTATTGTTATCTTTTATTTATTTATTTATTTATTTATTTATTTATTTATTTATTTATTTATTATATGTAAGTACACTGTAGTTGTCCTCAGACATTCCAGAAGAGGGAGCCAGATCTCATTACGGATGGTTGTGAGCCACCATGTGGATGCTGGGATTTGAACTTACCACCTTCGGAAGAGCAGTCGGGTGCTCTTACCCGCTGAGCCATCTCACCAGCTCCTATTGTTATCTTTTTTAAAGGGCAAAGTTATTTAAGTGTGGTTATTGTGACTGCATGCTAACTGAAATCTCCCACGCCAAAGGGGAAAACCACTGAGTTCCTAAAGTACACAGCTACCACTAAGGCATTAAATATCAAGAAAAAGAACAGTCCACGTTGTTTCTGCAGGAATTCTGTTGTGGTTGTGCTAGCTGTTGTTGTTGTCATTTTGATCTAAGGTAGAGAGTCAGATGGAAAGAAGGAACCACAATAGAGGTAACACCTCCACCAGACTGGTGTATAGACAAACCTGTGGGGCATTTTTGTGATTGGGGATAGATGTGGGAGGTCCGAGTTCACTATGGACAGTGCTGCCACTGAGCAGTGGTCTTGAGTTGTCTAAGAAACCAGTGAACAATGTTCCTGCATAGCCTCTACTACTTCAGTTCCTGCCTCCAAGATTCTGCCCTGACTTCCTTCAGTAACCAACTGTGGTGGGGACATATACCCTAACCCCCAACATACAAGTTGCTTCTGATCAGTGTTTCTTTCTTGTTTTTTTTTTTTTTTTATCACACCAATAAAAACAAAACTAGCACTGGTACCACCATCACAGGTACCACCTTCCCTCTACTCAGAAGATGTGTACTGAGTACCCAGTATGCACAGGGGCACTGGGATACTGAGGTCAGCAAAGCCAGGTCCTTGACCTCATGAAGCTTATGGTTCCTTTGGGAGTTGGGGTTTGATAGACAATGAAAAAATCAAATAAACAAAACTCATATAAGCAAAACAAATAAAATAATCCATAAAATAATTAGTACTTCAGGGAACTGTTCGGAAGGCAGATGAGGGGTCAGAGTTGGGTAATGGAGAATACAAAGAGTGAACTAATTCGAAAGTCATTCTAGGCAGCTATGGAAAGAGGTGGAGTTTAGACTGAGATTCAGGTGAAAGGTTGTGCCAAGAGCCAAAGGCAGGACATTGTGGAGAGCGGTCAATGTAAGTAAAGACTACAGGCATAAAGGAGGTTGGGCAATTCCAAAAAAAAAAAAAAAAAAAAAAAAAAAAAAAAAAAAAAAAAAAAAAAAAAAAAAAAAAAAAAAAAAAAAAAAACCCTAACAACAACAACAACAACAAAAATAACAAACCAAACAAACAAAACTGCAGTGGTTAGTGTGTTTGTGTGTGTGTGTGTGTGTGTGTGTGTGTGAACTGGAAGACGCAGCAGACCTCAGGCTCCAGAGTTAATAGGAGGCTGACAGTCTCAGAGCCCACAGACCATGAGAAAACTGGATTGTAAAATATATATGGTGCAAAGTCAATACAAATTTGAACTATAGACTGTAGAGTCCCTATCCAATGTGAGTGTTTGGCAGCTTTCCTCGGCTGCTTTTGGTAGGACCAAGTTTGGTAAGCATGTGACTATGTTGATTTACAATAGACGCAAACAGCACCAGCAATGTGAGAGCTGTCTTCTCAGCAGAGGGTGACTCAGTAGACAAATTAGGAGGATATGGGGCCTTTTGCTCCTTCAAGTTTGCAGATATTTGGGGATGAGGGAGGACTGAATATCAGTGATCGATTTTGTTATCAATGTGTCATGTACCATGATCAGCTTTGAGAACATCAGGTTTTGAAAGGAGATAATGCCACCCTTAGACACCCTAATGCAACATGAATCACTTCATCAAACACTGACTGATGGATGCTTCACCAGGTATGAGGATAGCTGATATCTGATGCTCTACAGCTACGGAATTGTAGAGATGCTACACTGTAGGGCACTAGAAGGACCCATAGATAGAAATGAACTAGCTCTTCCTCTTTATTTTAGGACTTGGTTCTCCACATCTTTCAACTTCTCCACAAACACCTTGGTTATTTTTGTAGGACTCGAGTTTGTGTTCTGTTTTGTTTTGCTTTTTTTCTCCACATAGCAATAGGGAAGGCATTCTTCTTCCCCCAGGCTTATAATAAATCATTTTCATTAGTTTTAATAATGTAATTAGCATTGCTGAGATGATGTATTATGAAGTCATGAAATTAGCTGTAGCTTTTCCAGGAGTTTAGTGGGCTTTGCACTTGCCCTGGCTTTAGCCAAACTTATAAGCAACTGATGCAAGAAGGATCATAAACCATGTTCTAAGGCACACACACATTTTCCACTAAGTCAGAAAGAGTAGAAAAAAAGGGAATTGGCTGCATATATTTCTATATTATTGATGGTAGCTTGCTAATTACCTTGGAAATCTTTGGAGGCCATATTTTTTAAAGTTAATAAAATGCATGAATTTAAGAGGGAACATAAAAAGAGCTCCAAAGAAAGAATTTGCTTGGCTGTAATACATTGTAGGGGTGTGTGTGTGTTAGAATGCTTATTTTATGCTCTTATGTAAATTTACAAGTTGCTTGGTCAAAGGAAAAATAAATGTTGAAGAATTGTATATGTTGGAATAATTTAAATACAAGGAGACAAAATAAGGATGATTTAGAGTGGTCTAAATGCACATACTGTTTAAATTACACACACACACACACACACACACACACACACACACACACACACACACACTCTGTTCAAGTAGAATGGAGCTCACCTGCTTCGTTAAACTAGGTCAAGTGCTGTGGAAGAAAGGAGTTGAAAGTTCCCTGCCCTCCGGGAACAACAGACTTACATCAAACACCAGGCATGATCCAATCTGCAGATACATGCACACACAGGGAGAGAATGTTCCAACAGTCAGCTGTCTCTGCCATGGGAATGCCCCTTAGAGGGGAAGGTGTCAGTTTGCACCACAGAGAGGAGAAGGTAGCAACTGTGGAATTCCAGCACAAAAAGGGTATGTGTAGACACCAAATGAGCTCGAGAATATGCCAGTGACCCAACTGAAGTAAGAAGTAGCTCAAAGGAAAGGTTGGGACTATCAGGGTGCCTGCACCTGGAAGATGGCTGAAGCAACCAAAACAAAGAGATTAGAGTCCAGGTGCAGAGTCATTGCTGCAACTAAGTAGAATTACCTCGAAAGAGCTCCAGGAGCCCAGCTAAGGGCTGTTGGAGGCGTGATCTCCAGGGAAGAGACACAGAGGAATAAAGGGTGGCTCAAACACCATGTGATTAATAATAATATTTGTAATTAATAATATATACTATGTAATTAATAATATAATAATACTATATGATATTCATATGTATCATATATGATATATATAAATATATAAAAAATTTTCTACCATGTTTATGGGGTCTGTTTCCATGGACAAATGCTTACCACCAAAAGCTCATCTCCTGCCCACCTTCTGCCCGTCCTCGTGTTTCTGCTATGGCAGTCTGTCTTCCTAAGGCTGCTGCTGATTCTACATGCTTGTGGCTCATTTTCTTGCTTCGTACCCTTGAGTTCCTTTGCACACAGTCTGAAGTGGTGCTTAATGGGTCCTTGATTAACTACTCCCTCATTGCTGGGTTCGAGGCAGCCTGTGGGGAACAGGAAATTCAGCTAGCCACGAAAGTTCTTTTTACATTTTGATTTCTGTTTGTTTTGTTTTCTTGTTGTTCCTAAGCATCCTCTGTTGCACAGATTTTCCGCAGAGAAAACCCTCTGGATGAAACTCTGGAGGAAGCAGAGAGTAACGTCTTAAGAGATTCTCACATGTGCAAAACAAACGTCTTCCACTGACGTTTTAAAAATAGTGCCCTTAAGCTTTAGCATGTGTGGGAACAGTGCTAGCTCAGGTAACCACAAGCCAGGCCTGCACACGCAGGACTTCAGCACTGCACAGCAGGCACTTGAGCCCAGATGCTGAATACTTGGTTTTTATTGCCTGATCCTCCAGAAATTTTCTATTCGGCAACTCTACTCAGGAAGAAAGGGTCCTTAGCTCCCAGCTCCCTTAAGAAAGCAGGCAAGTACAGGATGCTCTCTCCCTGTGGGCATACCCTTGGCAAGTATGTGGGTGGCTTCCAGAAATCCAGCCAGTGAGTTAATACGCATGTTTCTCTCTCTCTCTCTCTCTCTCTCTCTCTCTCTCTCTCTCTCTCTCTCTCTCCCTTCCTTCCTTTCTTCCTTCCCTTCCCCTCCTTCCCTCCTTTTCTCTCTTTTCTTCTCTATCCCTCTCTCTTCCTTCCTTCCCTCCATCCCTTTCCCTCTTCCTACTCCTTCTCTCTCTCCCTCCTTCCCTTCCTTCCCTAAATCTTTTTCCTCCCTCTCTTCCTCCCCTCCTTCCTTCCTTTTTTCTTTCCTTTCTTCCTTCTGTCCTTCCTTTGTTCCCTCCCTCCTTCCCTCCCTCCCTCCTCCTCTTCCTTCTCCTCCTTCTCTTTCTTTCTCTCTCCCTCCCTTCCTTCCCTTCCTTCCTTCCTTTCTTTCTTTCTTTCTTTCTTTCTTTCTTTCTTTCTTTCTTTCTTTCTTTCTTTCTCTCTCTCTCTCTCTCTCTCTCTCTCTCTCTCTCTCTTTCTTTCTTTCTTTCTTTCTTTCTTTCTTTCTCTTTCTTCTCCCCTTCCTTCTCTCCTTTTCTCTCCCCTCTCTGTGTCTCTGTCTTGTCTCTGTCTCTCCCTCTGTCTCTCTGTGTGTGTCTCTCTCTGTCTCTCTCTCTCTGTGTCTCTCTCTGTGTGTCTCTGTCTCTCTCTCCTTAAGAACAGTGGCAACAGAACACCTTATCCTCCCTCTTTCCTTTTGTTTCTGCATAGGAAAATCCATCAGCTTGAGAATGGAGGAAAGTTGTGACTCCACAGAGAACCCCCAAGGCCAAGGGCGGCAAAACGCCACCAAGTGTGGGTGGCTGAGGAAGCAAGGCGGCTTTGTCAAGACTTGGCACACCCGCTGGTTTGTGCTCAAGGGGGACCAGCTTTATTATTTCAAAGATGAAGACGAAACCAAGCCCTTGGTAAGTAGGAAAATGTGTCTCCGCAGACCTTAGGGATCCGCGCAGCTGATGGAGGCTGAGGGGTCTCCATCTTCCCACACTATCTGTTCACAGGCATCTTGCCTGCTTCTTCTCCATGCTTTGCTTACATTTGGACATGATGAACTAGCTAATTGAGACTCTGGGGCAAATTATAGTTGTCCAATGTTAATTTTGAAGGGACAGAATGTCTGAATCCCTCAGGCAACCTTACTTCATGAGAAAATATTAGTGGGCATCTATTATTAAGATATAGAGCTCATAACCAAGACAGCTTTCCTTTCCCGTTTCCCCTTAGGAATAAGTTGAAAAATCTATATTTTAAGGGAAACTGCATACATAGCCACACGCCTCTGGGGACAGTTTCTGTGTTCTCTGTGGTTCTTTTGTGGTCATTTATTTCCTTGTGTTCTTAGCCACAAGTTTCAAGACTGTAACAAAAAAAAAAAAGGAAAATAAAAAGAAAATAAAAGAAAAAGTGCTTGTGTTTTCTCAGCTCTGGTCACTGCTTATCAACAAAGGAAAGCTACAAAGAGAGGCCTCACTACTATGTCTTCACTTTGCCCATGTGTAGGGGAGATAGACATGAAAGAAGACATAGCTTTTTCTTGAAGCTATATCCTCTCATGTTCAGAGTTCAAAGTTCAAGGTCTTAACTAGGAATTTAAATCAGAATGAAGTTTTACTGTTGTAAGTTCACAAAGCATGATAATTTCACAGGATTCTCATTCCTGTAATTCAGTGACATAAAACCACTGTAAGTCCATGCTTTAAACCCCACTCACTTATTGAAGATTGTTACTAGTTTTTAAGCATTTACCAGAGATACGATTTATATTACTGTCTTATAAAATACTTATTGTTTATATAATCATCTATCTACACACACACACACACACACACACACACACACACACACCTATTGATACTGCTTGTATCTACACGTGTTTATGGATGACCACTTGAGACTGGGCAATGTCTATGGAAGTTCCAGAAGGGATCTCAATCAAGTAATTTCTTATGGCACTGTCTGTGATGGACATAAGACACTAGGGGTTCTGATGGCACTGTCTGTGATGGACATAAGTCACTAGGGGACTGTCTGTGATGGGAATAAGACACTAGGGGATCTGATGGCACTGTCTGTGATGGACATAAGACACTAGGGGTTCTGATGGCACTGTCTGTGATGGACATAAGTCACTAGGGGTTCTGATGGCACTGTCTG
>LR753874.1:33388-122652 GCA_902729485.2 Mus minutoides | reverse complement strand
CTGTAGATTGCTTTTGGGAGGATAGCCATTTTGACTATATTAATCTTGCCAATCCATGAGCATGGGAGATCTTTCCATCTTCTGAGATCTTCTTCAAGTTCTTTCTTCAGAAACTTGAAGTTCTTGTCATACAGCTCTTTCCCTTCCTTTGTTAGAGTCACACCAAGGTATTTTATATTATTTGTGACTATTGTGAAGGGTGTTGTTTCCTTATTTTCTTTCTCAGCTCATTTATCCCTTGTGTAGAGAAAGGCCATTGATTTGTTTGAGTTAATTTTATATCCAGGTAGCATTGAGCTTCTTTCAACTACATAGTGCACTACAATGTCATGTTGGTCCATGACTTAAAAGTTAGTCGCTTCCTATCTAAACCATGGGTTTTCACTGTATGTCTCTACTCAACAATTGAAGGAAACACTGTTTTTCTTCATTTTCTGATTTTGATGGGTATAGATAACTATGATAAGAACATTTATACAACCATGTGAGAATGTGTACTTTGTGAGAAGGGGTACGTATTTAGGAATATTAAGGCAGTCCATGTGGTAAGTTCATATTGACTTGTATAGTTTGCTAAGATATTTCCCAAAGAGTTTATTCTAACTCACTCCTATTAGCCTTGTGAGGCGTTCAGGTTCTCTACTTCTTGTATTTAACATTGCTAAACTTGTTTTCATTTATTATTATTAATAATAATATTCAATTATACTGAATAGAAGTGATATCTCATTGAAACTTTAAAGGAATGAAAAGATGGCTTAGCAGGTAAGGGGTAATGCTTCCTCTTCCAGAGGCTCTGAGTTCAGTCACAACACTCACTTGGCTGCTCACAATCTCTGGTTGCAAGGGGTCTGATATATTCTTCAGTCTCCACAGGTACAAGGTATGCATGTGGTGCACAGACATACACACGCAAGTAAAACACACAAATAAAATAAAGAAATTTAAAGTGCATGCCCTTGTGGAAGACACCAGTGACATGTATTTTCACGTGTTTCATTGGTGTTCACATATCTTTTTATTGGTGCTGCATCAGCTCAAAGTTCTTTCTATTTAGAATAATCTTATCAAGTGGAAAGAACGCATCTACATTGAAAACAAAAGAAAACAAAAAGAATATAAACATCTGTCAGAGATTTACTGCTCAAATATTTGCCCAATCAGATTTGCGATTTCTCAACATGATCATCCAGTCTTTTGTTATTTATTACAGTTGAATTGAAAGAGTAGTACGTAACCAAAGACAAAATAGAGTCCCTTGTGTCAGGAGGGAAAGTGAACCTTTAAACTAACCAATGGCTCTAGGTACGGGGCAAGCCTTTCCTGGAAAAATCACAGAATAGCCAACGCCCTCTGAATGTCACAGTGATCTCTGTGGAATGTCTCAATGCCCCAGGAGGTTGCCTAAGGTAGCACATGACTTAATTGTTAGGTATATTGCCTCCCCCTCCCTCCCCTTGTCTCCTACCTAGGTATCTTGCTGATGTTTAAACTAGCCAATCATGTGAAACCGCGCCAATTTCCCCAACCCCCCTACCCCATTGTTATAAAAGCTCCTAATTTTCGAGCCACGAGGTCGACTCCCCTGTCCCCTGCGTGGGATATGGGTCGTCCCCGAGCTCCGATTAAAACTCCTCTTGCAATTTGCATCAAGATAGGTCTCTCGTGGTCCTTGGGATGCACGAACAGCCCGTGTCTGAAATAGGGGTATTTCTGGTTTGATCTTACAGAATGTTTCATTATTTCTTCCTTTTGTGGCCCATGCTTTTGCACACTCAAATAAATTGTTGTCACACCTCCAGGTTGTGGATCTTTTCTTATAAGTTCTCTTCACAAAGTCGTTACTGTTTTGTTTCATTATCCCAAGATGACAAGATGGCCCTTTTTCTTTTTTCTTTTAGAATAAAAGTATACAAATCAGCTAATTATTTTTTTCAAGTGTTTTAAAAGACAAATTTATACTTAAGTCAGCCTTGAAGATAGGTGTAAAAACTACCAACTTAAACCAAAACCAAAACCAAAACCAAAACCAAAACCAAAGAACCCTAAGCCCACAAAACAATGGAATCACCAGCCCAGTGCTTAGCTCCACTCAGGCATGCACAGAGGGAACCCCAGCCATAGAGAGGAGTCACTCTCTGGAACTGCATCCTCTCCTTCCCTGGAGAGCAAAAAAATAAACAAGGTCACCACTGTTTTCTACAAATTTGCCCCAGCCTTCTTCCAGCTCCCAGGAGAGCTAACTGAGATGTGATGAACTCAGACCTGCTTCCCCAAACACGAGCAGAGCCAAGCCATTGTCCATGCAGGAGTGATATGTTCTTTATGATTTTTAATTCATAATTTCTTTTTATTCAGTTTTCCTTTTGCTAATATAATCTCTTTCCTTGTATAAGGCAAATCAGACACCTTTATAATTTTGTTTTTCCTAAGAAAAGTACCCCATTTTGAAGAACAAACCATTCCCAAAAGTAGTGACCAAAATATTGAAATAGCTTTAATGGTAAGTCACCTACATTACATCAATGAAGCAAAACATTAAAAAAAAACAAAAGAAGTTGGCATTAAGATAGCTATTCCAAATATCTGTGTCTAAATAATTTTAAAACTGTTTATTTATTTTTTTAAAAGGATGCACCCCCTAGTCCAAAGTAATTATATTAAAAAAAAATGGCCAAAAAAATTACAAACCTCCTTTTGGTTCAACCTGGTAAAAGTCATGTCTAGAAAATACTCCACATTATTAAATTGTCTTTTAAAAAGCTCAAGTGTGAAACCTTAGAAATAAGGTTGGGTAATCTGGGAGACAAAGTGCTCATGCGGGCACTGCATTGCACATGAAACATCTGAGACAGACAGGCACTTTCTTCTGAGTGAGGAGCTGGAAGAGAAGTCAGACGTGGGCTCCCAGGACAGCCTGGAACTCTGTGAGGCCCTGGACCCACTGCTGAAACTTAGGCCACTCCTCCGGATCCAAGGCCCAGCAACAGACCATCACTGGGAACAGTTCATCAGGGCAGTTGATTGGCTGGGCTATTCTGTAACCATCTTTCAGATAATCAGCCATCTCAAAGGGGTCGATGTCCACGTAGGGCATCTGGCCCAGAGTCATGAGCTCCCACAGCGTCACTCCAAAGGCCCACTGTGGCTATTTAAAGCGACATGGACTCTGGATCGTCTTCTCCTTCCATCTCCCTTCCTTTTTTTCTTCTTTCTTTCTTTTTTTTTTTGTTTTTTGTGTTTTTTTGTAGAACATGGTTTTAATATTTTCAATTGTTAATATTCAACAGTAATTATTTTAAGATTTATTTCATTGTTATATCTCCGTTTTCATTTCTGATTTTATTAATTTAGATACTCTCTCTGTGCCCTCTGGTCAGTCTGGATGGACCTTTTTCTCATCAACTCACCTGGATGCTTATGTGAAAAATCAGTTTTATGTATGCATATGAACATCCTTTTGGAATCTATTAGTTCTGTGCATATTCATCTAGATGGTTTTTTCTCAATCAAAGGCCATATTGGGTCAGATTCTTAGAGATGTCCAGTAAGCTTTGATATTGAGTACCACCAATATATCTCCATTGGTAATTGTGAGATTAGCTTTATCTTTCTTGGTTGTTTGACATCTCTATGTAAAATTTAATAGATACTTATTTTTCATAAATAGTTGGCTCAAATAAGTTATGAATGCCTTAGAACTCTGCAGACATACATTTTACACGCTTTACCAAGTTTCATCTAACTTTAATGAAAGGAGATCATTTGTACAGTAAATTATTTTCAGCACATGAAAGACCAATGCTTAATCATTAGGTTATTATTCCTAAATTCTTTTCCAAAAATATTCTAAGAATTTGGTAACCTGAAAAGAAACAACAGTATAAATCAGTAAGGGTTTTTTTTTTCCCTCTTCTATATCTTCTTTAGCTATTTGTCTCACCAAAATTATCTGAAAAGGAAACAGAAGAAAAACATACGATAATCCATACTGATGGATATTCCAGATGATAGCACCATTGTTTTAGATAATAGTAGATACTATATTTTTAATTAATTTACACATTCCTGTAGGACGACAGCAATCTGGATATATGAACCTAATCAAATCCAGAGCAAACTGTAGATCAATGCTGAGAGCAAATTACCCAATCCATGCTAAGTCTGAGAACGGCAGCATAGCTTGCATGGTTATAGAAGAAGAAATGACATCTCAAAAGCATTATTGCCATTATTACAGGTCCTGAACTACTACTCTGATGAAAAGACAGGTCACAACAGCACTGGGACTAATTCATATCTGAAAGATACCAGGATACAAATGATGGACTTTTAACGAATGTAAATTAAAAAAACAAATTCGCGGTCTCCAACTGCCCACACTTCTGTACATGAAGCTGCAAGGAACCATCGTCTACTCTGTGGGCCCAAGGGCAGCAACCACATGCTCGCTCACAGTAAAACCGGTGAGTAACCTGTGGTGCTGTCACAGCAGGAGATTGTCAAGCAACTATAAACTGCTCCACATATAATAGAAAATTGGGTCAAAGAGGTATGTGTACCATATTGGCAGGGTGAAAACTGGGAAGGAAAAGATCACAGGAGATTCTTGTTGGCCTGAGAATCTGACACACGTGTGTCCATACCCAAGGCACTAGGTAGAGGTAATGATGAGCTGTTGGCAGCTGCCACACAAGATAGGGTTGGATGCAAAAGTAAGCTCACACCAAGTTGAGGTCTGGTATTCAGCATGACAAACTGAGTCGGTATCATCTGCTCTTAAAGGGAGGCTAACTACACTTTTTATCCACCAGACAAAGGTAGCCTTGTCTTAGTGATTCGAGGGTTTGTTGGTTGAACTTCTATCAAGTCTGGGCAGGGACCGCGATGTGGGAAATGAGGCATCTCAAGTTCTGGAGACAGAGGAAGGGCTGGCTTCCTGCCATAGGCATCATGGCTGAATTCTTTGGAAACCAGCAATATAAAACCCTAGTCTGCTGAATACCCACTGTGGCACATCTGTGTTCTCCTTATGGCTGCCGATATTCCATGGGTGACGTATTATTTCCAGTTTTTAGTGGCAGGAAAGAAAAAAAATTTTAAGTATACAAAAAGTTGTCTTCTAGTTTGTTGCTTACACAGGCAAACATGTGGCCTCTTCTAAACATGTTGCTGCTTCTTTGCATTAGCATTTACAAAAACATTGGACTTTGTGATAATTTTTTTTGCATAATGTACATTAGTGACTTTATAATATAATATTTAGCTTCATTCTCTTATCTTTTGGTGGGATGATTCCAAACTCATAAGAGGGGTTTTTAAAGGTTGAGAGCTTGTGGAGCTCAGGACACTTCTGACTTTTCCATCATTAGAAAGACAATATTTTCCACATTATTTTGTCAGCAGAAATGAGCTATGCAACTGATCTCAAGCAAGAAATGAGATGGACAGAGATGAGTGTTCAACAGACTCTGGGGGTCCTGGAGAGAAGATAACAAGACGTTGTCAGAATCTTTTTGTTCTGAAAGACCTTCTGACTGTGGTTCTATCCAGCACATGACAGTCTACCGTGCAGTTATTTAATACACTTGTACACAGTAAAGGTCCAAAGGAGGAGAGGGGGTTCTATAGCTTCAGGACAGTGGAAGAAAGCACTTGGAAGAAGAACTACAGGAACTTATGATAATGAATCTCTGCTGCAGGACGGCTTAGTGAGATGACTACAGGAGGCATGTGCTGCCGAGGTAGTCCATGGACAGAGGTAGCCTGAACAGAGCACTAGTTCTGGCTATAGCAGAGTCTCACTGGATGGGATGGGGCAAGGGGCAAGAACAACAATTTCTTCACCTTCAAAACTGTGCAACAGAGGAGCTTGAGGAGAAGATGCCGCTCATTTACTCCATATAACCCTGGCAATCCCCCTATTATCAAGAATTGCCAATAACAGACAGGGCTAGCTAAACACCACACTCCCTCAAATGCTGGAACTCAGATTTAATATGAAAGCTTCACGCCTGCTAGAAAGATATAGTTTTTATGGAGATGTGTTTTCTGAAATCTATGGGCTAGAATTCTGTCTTAGCTTAGCACATGGAACATGAATGTCCAGCCACATATTTATCTTCTTGTAAAAGAGAAACTCACATCACAGGGTGACAAAAGCCAGCAGTGATCAAGGTGCTGAAATAACACAAGGAGAGCTGCATGTCACACCACCAAACCCTGGGGGTCCTGGGTAGAAGATCATGGGGCTTTGTCAGAGCCTTTATGCTCTGAAAGACCTTCTGGCTGTGGTTCCATTTAGTGCGTGACACACAGTCTACAGTTCAGTTATTTAAAACACGTTTGCACGGTAAAGGCAGTAATTATATAACAATGCCCATAATGTCAATGACAGACTGCTAATTTTCTGCAAGTAGAAGTTACTTATTTTGGAAGAGCTTGCTTTTATTCCTCTGAGAAGAAAGAAATGGGAAGTTTCCAGGACCCTGGAAAACAAGATGCACCATGTTCTGATTTTCTTAAATAATTTAACATGTGATAATATAAGCATATTGTTTTCAAAAATATTCCCTTGCACTTATGTTTGCAATTCATCGCCAGAGAGTTTCAAGATCTTGAAGGTTCCTATCTGTTCATTTCCACCTCAGGAATGTGTTTTGAATATAAACTATATTTAAAATGATTTGTGAATAGGCTGTGCGATTTGTTGTTGTTGTTGTTGTTCTTTGTAGATTGGCATTGTTCAAATGTGAAGTTGCTCTTTAAGCTTGAGGGTGTATCCTATGGGCCAAATTGAAGAGCAACCCACAGTATATGTTCCAAATGGGCTCGCTGATCCTGCTTGCTTCTCCCCAGGGCTCTAGACTCAGGCTGACATTCCTACTATGCATTTCCATGATGGTCTATACAGCACCATGCTCATCAGTGTCTCTTCTGTTCAAACCATTCCAGAGGTTGGATTTCCCTACATTATCAGAATCAGAATGCTTTGTTTGGCTGTAAGAGTATTTATAAGCTACCTATGCACTGGCTAGTCACTCCTGGCCTGAGCTCCCCATGGGTTGATGTCCATGAGCAGTCAGTCCATCCGCTTGTGTTTTCACACTCTCTTTAAAATTCTATTTTCTTTCACTTTTCCAAGTTATATTTTTCCCTCCTTGGAATGATTCAGTTTTTGTTCTATCTAGTATTTTCACTTGACAAACTTAACCATGATTTATTTCCTCTGCTAAATTCTCACAGGACTTGCAGTCCAAAATTGCTAAAGCTCTAGACTCTGTCACTCTCTGGCTCTGGCACTCCATGTGAATCTTTACCACTGTGTTGTGAGAAGGGGCTATCTAGCTGCAGGTTCCTGCTTTGATTTTAAAAGGCTAGGTCCAGAGAATGCCAGTGGGTTCATGTTTCAGCAAGAACCCTTGACAAAATTGCTCAGAATAACTTTGACGCCCAGTTGTGGGTATGCACACTGCATGATGACATGTGTGTAGCTTAATGCTCATCAGAGATTTCCCCAGTGAGTGAGGAAAAACTATGAGCAGCCTTGTGGGGTCAAAAGCAAAGAGCAGGGATTTTCACAGGGTCCTCTCTTCTCCTACATTTTTATACCTGAGCTGTAAAGAATGCCAGATTCATTAGCTGTGTCCCCATTCTACACATGTAAGTCTGGGAGGCGAGCCAACCTGGGTGATACTGCAGGACAGCTCTGCCCTCTGTGTACTTAGCACGTACAAATCACCACAGACTTCATATTCTCCCATTCAATTCAGCACAAATTGTCCAACTGAAATACCCATCAATGTGACACTTTCTCTGACCTACTGATAATAACATTATCTTCATCAAACAGGGCAGAAGTTTTAAAAGCCTGCTCAGCAAACATTGAGATACTGTTCTTCAAACAGACAGCTGGGTGTTAGGCTGGAATTAAAAGAATTAGAAAAGCAGTCAGAGAGACTTGAAAATATCTGTGATTAAGCATAGATTCATTTAATTATCAGGCAAAACAACAACCACCACCAAGCCAGAGTAACTTGGCTCCTGCCATACAACCTGTGGTTCTCTTGCCAGAGGATGGTAAGCTTGTGCCTACAGGTCAAAGAAAGGTTTTAGATTGAAGAGACCAGCTATGAAAATTATTGGGTCACATAAAGGATGTTTAATGAAATCTAGAATGTTTTTGTTCCTAGTTAACTTAGAGATGAAATTTTTAAAAATTGTTTAAGATAAATCCCTTTTATGTATATAATTGTGTGAGTAGGCTTATGTTGCATGGGGTTTCTCAAGAGCAGTCCTATTATAGGAGAATCTGGGCATCTTACTAGAAAAATAGAAGATGAACGTGATGGTATGGTGGGGGTAGATTTTGGTGGGAGTATAAACTAGGGAAGACTGGTGGGACATTGTGGGGTTCCTCAGTATATGAAAAGCAAAAACACCACATTAGCCAGAAGCTCTATGTCTTGGTACATATCTGACCAAAATCAATTCTGTGTTTTAAGAAGATATATGAATTATGAACTTACATATTTGTGTAACCTCTAGGTCGAATGATAAACCTTGGATGAGGAAGGCTCTCTGGATCTCAAAGACCCTTAGAAGAAACAGACCATGATTTTAAAATTGCAGGGTTATCCACCTTGCTTTGGTAAGTAACTGAATTAGCAGAAGTAGTCATTGGTACCCTAAATTCCTCTCCTGCAACATGCATGATAAATCACCCACCTTGAATGGGAGAAGGCTCCATTGCTGAGGATATCTGGAGTCATTCTATGAAAATAAGCCAACACTCCAGCTTGACATATGGGTTCCCAGCTTCTATTTGTAATTCTTGAGATGTCTGCTTCCAGACTCTTAGGGGTCACACCTTCAGGAAGTACCAGCAGCTCTGTGGAGTGCTGCCCCAGGAAGGAATAGCTACCCCAGAAAAGAGTAGGTGCCCCACAAAAAAGTAGTCTTCGCCAAAGCCTCAGCTGAGGTCTCCACTGGTGACCAATCCTACCGATGGCCACTGGTGACCAGTCCTACCGATGGCCATTGGTGACCAGTCCTACCGATGGCCACTGGCGAGGCTTCATCCTGAATATGGCTGGCTGGACAGCCTTGAGATGTTCCAGTCTGACGTCTCTCCACAGATCATATCTCCTGTGTGCAAAATAAAGGATCAAGGTGCATGTAAGCCACTGCCTGCTGAGGATATTTATATCATGCCTTTCAGTAAACATCCTTAATGTGGGGTGATTTTAGTCCTTAGAAGTCATATGCACTCATTTTTATTTTAAAACAATAAAACAAAAGCTGCTAAGCAAGCAAAAGTAAGATGAAAAAGCATTAGGATTCTAGACATTTGCAATTTATAACATGGGAAGAATTGCAATCTTGCAGTTAAATGTTTAGTGCTATAGCCTTTCTCAGGGTATCAGTGGGAGAGGACAAACTGCTCAGAGACAGAACCTAATACTTCAGGTTATACTTTCCTAAGTGTTCAGGGACCGGAATTCCAATGATAGCACCATGTACACTGAGAAATTATAGTTCATTATGGCTTTAACTGGGAGAAACTTCCACTCTTCAGAATTTGAAATTCAGAGATTTGGAGATACCAAAACAGTCACCAAGTTCTTCAAATGATGGATTTCCAATTGCCCACAGCCTCTGAACACCATCCAATGAACAGGGCTCCTCTGATAGCTCCTTTGTTCTCCGCTGTTGCTCGTATAGGAGTTGTCATCCTCTCTAGGATTCTCTTAACAAAGTCATATGTGTGGTATGAAAGAAAGAGAGAGAGAGAGAGAAAGAAAGAAAAAAAGAAAGAAAGAAAGAAAGAAAGAAAGAAAGAAAGAAAGAAAGAAAGAAAGCTCACAATTCACAGGAAACAATTTTAGAATTTTAAAACACTGAGTTCCAAAATCAGTAATGTTCACAGATTTTTCTTTTCATTTTTCCTGGAATCCTTCTTCCAAAGGCAAGTGCCACCTATTATGTAGTCTAAGTTTAACCATGATTTGACATGTGGTGTTATTTCCCAACTCACTAACTCTTTCTCTAGTAAACTAAAATTGAAATTAGGCTGTATAATGGCCTGGAGAGACACAGAAGCCCCACAATACCAGGAACAACAACTCACTAAGAGGAGCTCATTGAGAAACCTCTCTAGAAACAGAGCTGAAGGCTCACAAGGACCATGCCCTCTGTCCCTGATCCCACCCTGCATGTGTAGTATGTGTATGCACATGTGTGTATCACTGTGTGCATGTTTGGTTTCTAGTAATGAGGAGTGCAGAGACATTAACTAAATTGATTCTGAAGTTTGAAGAGCATTAATTAATTAAATAAGATACCATGCACAGGGCTCATGGAGTTAGTGAGGTGAGAAGACAAGATCCAGGCTGGAAGAACAGGAAAGTACAGAAGATGCGGTTTCAAGTCCAGGAGATTCTGGGAGACACACTTCAGGAAGAGGACAGAGCATCAGAACTCACCTCTGCTCTGCAAGCCTTCTGCAGGCATTTCTCCATCCCCATGTCCTTCGGTGAAAACTCAAAGTTCAGAAAGGAACCTGGATCACAGGAGTGTAAATTAAAGGGCAACAGAAGGGACATTGGCTTTAGCGGAACTGGCAGAGAAAGGCTATGGTCACCAGGGGAGAGACGGCTCTCCATTAGAGACCAGAGTGGTCTTCAGAGAATAGGATCAGCAGCCACTAATCACAGAAGACCTCCACCATTTTCAAACCTGAGCGACACCTTCTCAGAAGTCCACATGTAATAATAGATGTATATTTATCCTTGGGTACCTCAGGTGTAGTCAAACTTTTTAAACCAGAGAAAGCAGAGAAGGAATTGGTTTTATTTTAAGGGGTGGATACTAATATAAGGTATAGAAAGCCAGGGTTAGGGTGGCACGGGAGACAAGGAAGAATCTTGCAGCCTTTGCCAAGTTATGCATCTGTGTTAAGGAGTTTCACATCACACTGTAGCTGATGATTTAAGTACAACACGATATGTGTTAAAACTGTCACTTGTAGACAGCCTGAGACATGATACTGTGAATTCTTATTTCTGTCCCAGTGAAACCTTAGGGACTTATGAACAGTTATTTAAATGTAAAAACACACATTTCTACCAGGATATTTTGAGTTCACCTGAGGCTCCCGACTTTATTGACCTCTTTATAATTGCTTTTTGATTACTCTGGTACTTTAATGAGGAGTCCGATCATAATAGGCCTCACTGCAGGGCCTGTATTTAAGCTTAATTGTTGGTCCATGTCCTGTCAGATGACTTACCAAGGAAGGTTCAACAGAATGTATTAAAAGCAGCAAGTGTTGGGAAGGGAAACTTGGAGTAGGGAGGACCCTACTTCAGCAGAGGCAGTGATTCAAGCTCTACATTCAGGTGTCAAGCATCAGTGCTAATTACTGGAGCGAACACCTGTGGGAGTTAGGGATGGACATAGGAACTTCTCAGCTAAATATGTACAGGTATTTACATAGATTCACAGAGCAGGTTCTGCCTCATCCAGTGCGTCACACCCTCATCCAGTATGCCATGCTGTTTGCAAAATTATTAGCATATTCACACTGTGGCTCACTTGTTGCTTCTGGTTGCCTTAGGAGGGAGCCATCTGCCAAGTACACATGAAGACAATGGAGACTGACTAGAAGACAGGGGAGCACTGTCATAGAGCTGTTGACGTTTCTTTTGTCTTTGGAAGGCACATTTAAAGTCACGGTCCCACTATTGAGCACACAGCAGCCTCGAGCAATCCTCCCAGCAATCCTCCTACCTATACCTCCCAAGTGCTTATGTTACAAGCATGCTTATCTGCATATTAATTTGCAAGAGACTTCAATGATTTGATATTTAACTTGTCTTTGAAGGAATAGAGAACTTTTCTTTCAAAAAAAAAAAAAAAGGAAATATTTGAAAATGAATTGAGAAGATTGGTGAATGGTCATAATCCATGCTCTTACTTTTAAGTTACTGCCGGTAATGACCATGTTACTGAGCGTTCCAGCCACAGCCACAGCTACACCCATACTGAAGGTGCCTTCTCTTTACGAGCCAAACGGGACTCAGGTTTGCTCTGTTCCTCCCAGATTCTGCAATGTGTTTCTCTCTTATGCCTCTTCACTTGCTACTCACTCTTCCTGATCTTCCTTCCTCCCCCAACATGTCAGACTCATCATATGCATACAATCAACCCTCCCTAAACCCCTGCATTCCATGAAGTACCCCACCAAGTCCCAATGAACAGACCAGTGGATCCATCTTCCAACAGATCATAGGATGACACAAATATAATATAAACCACACGGCTCCAAATTACATGTATTTGTGCTGCAGGAGTTAAAACTGAGAGTCAGTATATGGAGTACCTCGGTATCTAGGGGATTCAGGAAGCCTTTATACCTATCATGTTGCATCTCCTCTCCAGACTATAAGAACACTTGAATAGCAATGAGCCATTGTCCATCCCATCTGCCCAGTGCTAAGTGTCTGTGTGCAGCCTCTCTTCACCTCCATGACATGACTCAGAATGTATTCCTACTATACATTTCCCTTAGGCATGCTATTTTATGAAACCCATACAGGCAGAACAATCACTTATTTCATCATGCAGGAATGATTTATTCATAACCCCCTATGAGCCTTGCTAATACAACCATACATATAAGAGGACAAAAGAAACAGAGCCCCTGTGAGAAGCATGAAGTCATGTCTCCAGACCTAGAGATTAGAGGTTACATCTCTTAGCCCTGAGTCACGTTTTCTGCAACCCTTCTGCTCAGGGATTCACAGCTTCCACATGCACAGTCCTTCATTGTGCTCTCATCTGCATGCTTCACCTATTCCTACTTACCCAGTATTTGCTTTTGAATTGAATTAACTTGATGACTAATAATCACATTCAAAATTATCCATGAAAAATGTGGGTCTGCTATTTAAATATCTAATTTAATGGTAAGTCAACACTAATTTGTACTTCTGGACCAGTCAGGAATTTTGACTAAAAAAACCAATAGATTATGCATGGAATTAAAAACTATCTTAGAAGGAGGGTGAGACTTTGAAGGTTCAAGTGTCATCTTGTTTGTACACAGTAGATGGAAAATATCAGGGGAGGAAACACCTGAGAAGTACCAGGAAAAAATATAATAATTCAAGGATTTGCAAATTTTATCCAGGGCTTAGTAACATGGCTACAGAGAAGAAGTGAGGTAAGAGAAGAGGTTCAGGAACCTGAGGATCAGGAATTATTAAACATTGCAACAAAAAGCTGTGGCCAAGTAGGAAGTAAAGGAATGGAACAGCAGTGGGGAGAGACTCTGATGGCAAGCAGTGTGGTGCTAGTGGTTTGGTCTCCCTGTTGTCCCCAAGAGCATCACCAGAGCTGTGTCCCTTCATTGCCTTCATTGCAGGATGGACCCACCACCCAAAGAACACAGTAGCCATTTAGGCCATTTGTCCATCATTAACCTGCATGGTGGATGTTTTTATAAAGTGTAGTTCATATTTCAGGAGGGATCCCTTTAGAATCCCATTTTCTGTGTATTATCTTTCTGAGGGAGAAGAGGTGAGACATTAACCCTATGGAGTGACCTAGATAATTTTCTGAAATTGGAGCCTGTTATGGGCTTTCCATTTGAAAATATACCACTTACTGTGACAAAAGGCACAAATGGGAGATAAAATCATGTGATTTCATTCAAAGGTAGGTTAAAGAGAAGGAAGAGACTAATCAAGCTCACAGACCTCTGTGCACCTTCCTTGCAAAAGGAGAACTTGCCTGCAGAGAGTACTTTGATCACTGAGGCTCAGGAGAGAGCTGGACTCCCAGGACTTCTGTCCTAGGAGGAACAGGCTCCAGACAGAGACAGTTATGACAACTAACACCAGAGATTACCAGATGGATAAGGCAAACATAAGTATCTTACCAACAAAAACAAAGAGTACTCACCATCATCAGAACACAGGACTCCCACCTCAGCAAGTCCCGGATATCCTAACATACCCGAAAAGCAAGATTTGAATTCAAAATCATATCTCATGATGCTAGTAGAGGACATTAAGAAGGGAATTAATAACTCACTTAAGGAAAAACAGGATAACACTGCTAAACAGGTAGAAGTCCTTAAAGAGGAAACACAAAAATCCCTTAAAGAATTACAGGAAAACACAAATGAACAGGTAATGGAATTGAGCAAAACCATCCAAGACCTAAAAAGAGAAGTAGAAACAATAAAGAAAGCCCAAAGTGAGACAAGTCTGGAGATAAAAACCCCAGAAAAGAAATCAGGAACCATAGATGTGATCATCATCCAACAGAATACAAGAGATGGAAGAGAGAAACTCAGGTCCAGAAGATTCCAGAGGAAACATGGACACAACAATCAAAGAAAATGCAAAATGCAAAAAGATTCTAACTCAAAACATCCAGGAAATCTAGGACACAATGAGAAGACCAAACCTACAGATAATAGAAGTAGATGAGAATGAAGATTTTCAACTTAAAGGGCCAGCAAATATCTTCAACAAAATTGTAGAAGAAAACTTCCCATCACTAAAGGAAGAGATGTCCATGAACATACAAGAAGCCTACAGAACTCCAAATAGACTGGACCAGAAAAGAAATTCCTCCCAACACATAATAATCAGAGCAACACTATAAGAGGAACAACAATATGAACCATCCAGTACCCCCACAGCTTGTGTCTCTAGCTGCATATGTAGTAGAAGATGGCCTAGTTGGCCTTCATTGGGAAGAGATACCCCTTGGATATGCAAACTTTATATGCGCCAGTACAGGGGAATGCCAGGGCCAAGAAGTGGGAGTGGGTTGGGAGTGGAGCATGGCTCGGGGGAGGGTATAGGGAACTCTCTGGATAGCATTTGAAATGTAAATAAAGAAAACATCTAATAAAAAAAAGGAAAGAAAAATATCAACTCTGAAAATTAAGAATTGTGCTCATATTTGCAAACATTTTTATTAACTACTAAGAAAAATGACACAAGTATATATCCCTAGTGTATTTTAATATTAAATTTAATTATTGCTGAAATTTAAAGCAATAAATTAGAAACAACAATACTCATTTTAAAAAGTAAATATAAATAGATTGCTATGGAAAATATTCTTTAGAAAATGAAGAGTGCTGGTGTTCCACTGACGTCCATTTCTGGAAATATCCGTGTACACGCCTTCCCATACTTTCATTCTGAGACATGTTCTAGATCTATTGCATATCAATTTTCCATTTGATAGTCACACAGTGCACAAAGACAGTGCCTCTGGGGGAAAAAAAACAGAATCAAAATTTATGAATTAGTTAAAATCTAGACCCCTTTCTACCCAGGTTTATATGTAATTATCTATGTGCAGGAGTGAAGTGCAGGGCTACCAGCCCAATGTCCCTGACCAGGAGGAGGGGACAGGTGCTGTGCTTGCTCCCATTCTTCCTGCCCACGTCTCACATGTTACGTCACCCTGAGAGAAAATTGAAAGGAACTTATAAAAAAATTTTCTGAGTAACACAAAAATGCTTCCTCTTCCAAAGAAGGCCTTTTATTGTAATTAGACATAACATCTAATTACCTCATACCTGTGCCTCCCTGTGTCTTGGAAAATCCATAGCATCCAGAGAACTACAAACCCTTCCTCTTTGATTTCACTCCTGAAAATTGTTAACAGCAAAAACCCATGATGAGAATCTGATTTCTGATGAGCCTGAGGAGCACAGCATCTCACCTGGGATTACTGCAGGAAGGACAGCTTCCCATCTGACTCAGCACAGGGAGCACAGCATCTCACCTGGGATTACTGCAGGGAGGACAGAATCTCATCTGACTCAGCACAGGGAGCACAGCATCTCACCTGGGATTACTGCAGGGAAGACAGATTCTCATCTGACTCAGCACAGGGAGCACAGCATCTCACCTGGGATTACTGCAGGGAGGACAGCTTCCCATCTGACTCAGCAGAGGGAGCACAGCATCTCACCTGGGATTACTGCAGGGAGGACAGAATCCCATCTGACTCAGCACAGGGAGCACAGCATCTCACCTGGGATTACTGCAGGGAAGACAGATTCTCATCTGACTCAGCACAGGGAGCACAGCATCTCACCTGGGATTACTGCAGGGAAGACAGATTCCCATCTGACTCAGCACAGGGAGCACAGCATCTCACCTGGGATTACTGCAAGGAGGACAGGTTCTCATCTGACTCAGTTTAGGGAGCACAATGTCTCACCTGGGATTACTACAGGGAAGACAGATTCTCATCTGACTCAGCACAGGGAGCACAGTGTCTCACCTGGGATTACTACAGGGAGGACAGGTTCTCATCTGACTCAGCATAGGGAGCACAATGTCTCACCTGGGATTACTGCAGGGAGGACAGGTTTTCATCTGAGGTGATTTCTGGGAGGACAGCTTCTCATTTGATATGAACACAGAGAGCATAGCAGCAGCTCATCTGAGGAGTGTGCTTGGGAGGATAGCCTCTGATATGAAATGCATGGGGGAGGACAGCTCAAGGAACAGTGTCTGCACATCCCAGGGCTCTAGAAGCAGCCAGCCTTTCTTCTTCAAAATGAGTGTCTGAGTATCCGTGTCTGTGGGGATTCCTCAACCCTCAATTTTTCTTGAATAATCTCCTGACCAGCCCCTCTTCTTTCTGGAGATGTTGGCACAGGTATTTCCCCAGACTGCGTATCAAAGGGAGACACTATCACAGCAGTAACAGGTGTAACTGAGAGCCAGGCAGGAACTGTCAGTTCACATTCTCACCTCTCCATTGTACAGCAGCGCCATCACTTCATGCCGGAGAACAGGAAACTGGAGAGTGGGAACTTTGCCCTTATGCCTCTCCTCTTCCTGCTAATTACAATAAAACTGGATAGTTAGATCAATAGGAAGGAGGGGCTTCATATTGATGTTCCCTGAATTCCCTTTATCTGTATCAGCTATTCCTGTGTCCTACCTCCTGTCTGGGACGTCTGCAGTCCCAGGAAGGCTTCTCGGTAAGGCTGGAGCTGCTCAGTTCCTGGAAGAAGGCTCATTATAACACCACCCCAGGCAGGAATTTGATCCTTTTATCCTTTCCTTGTGAGCCACGGCTCCTCTGCTTGTTAAATTTTAAGGAAAAGACTAAAATCTCATGATACTATTTTTACTGTCAATAAGAATTTCAAAGAAAAATAAGAACAATATACCTATTATATTAAAAACCTTTCATGATCTTATCGTAGGTACCCAGTGGTAATAAAGAATGCGGTACTTCTTCTGTACAGGAAAATTGTAATGGTACAGTTTCCTTATTCCATGAAATTCAAGGAACCCTAGATTAATATGATTTGGGAAAGAGTGCTTGTATCTGTCTAGAGGATGATCAGGCTCATTACAGGACGTACGGTTTGCTCATGGAACTTGCTAAAGCTGCTCCCATTGTTCTATGTAGTATCTCACAGGAAGGAGGTACAACTGGGCTATTGGAAGTATCAGTGGATGACACCTGGTTTTACAGACCCCTGGCATAATACCTTAATGTCCACAGGAATTTAAAGGACACTATAAAAGATACATATACATCACCATGAATGGGACTCCAGAAAAGTCAGGGATAGTATATGCTGTAAATATCTGGTATTCAATTGCTTAAATAGTTCTGCAATGGAGAAAATGAAAAGCCATTTAAAAGAGGTTACGTTATTTCTGCTGATGGGAGCTGTGATTTCTAAGGATTGGATAGCTTATCACCCACTTTACCATTTAGCTTTAGCAGAACATCATTCAGATAGGTCCTGAGGACCAGGAAGTGTGTGTGTGTGTGTGTGTGTGTGTGTGTGTGTGTGTGTGTGTGTGTGTGTATACACACATTCTCAGCCTTTAAAATCTAATGTGCATACACAGTATGCAAGATGTGGAATTAAACATATGGTCACACCATTGTGCCAAGTCTGGGTATCTGGACATCATCATAATCTTCACTGTACAGGTATCGGCATCTGTTTTCAAGGCTGCATAGTGGGCAAGTTTGGGCAGTACACCAAAGTTACACTGTTCCCTGAACACTCTTCATCTTGCTACCAGCCCTACTGTAGCAGAACTCTATCTGAAGGAGGACTCTGCTTCTCCAAGCACTTCAGACTTCCAGAGCCTCCAGTTTCTCTCAAATTTGTAAGCATTTCCCATGAAAATAAATGAAGGGTTGTAGGTATTCTAGCCAGCCTGTGGCATCTTCATTCATAGCAAACCCTGGACAAATCAGGGGCATGGACAATACAAATGTCTAAGAGAAACACACCAAAGAATGTACCCCTTTGAAGTTCATTTTGAGATGAGGTTCCAATCTTGCGAAGGCAGGGGATGATAGTACCTGGTCCTCACTTGAGAACATAGATGGGGATTCAGACATCAAACCTACCCGTATCTTTATTGTGTGTATTCACGTACAGTGTGGTATAAATAAATCTCTGTTCCATACAAGCTACCTGGTTTGGGCATTTTCCTAACGTGAAGATTGGGCTAAGAAAAGGCCACACCCACATCCCTATTCAGATTTCTAGGTCAGTGGATGGGCTTTATTACTTAATCACCTGCCTTGTCCTTGGCAAACCACCCTGAGTCATCTGCATATTTTACTTCTACATGGCATTACCTGGAAACTGGCTCTACTCATAAGAATTATATCATGTCAGAGCCAAGATAGAAAAGCACAAGAGGAATGAATACTACCAAGAACAGAGACAGCTAGGCAGCTGCAGTGGGCAAAATGAGTATGAACTGCTTCTACTAGTACTAGCAGCACTTGCTCTGATAGCCCTGGGAAGAGCCAGACAATGACAGTAGGCACTAAATACTCCCATCACTCTCAGAAGCTCCAACTCACTGCCTTTCTAACGCAGAGAATTATCCCTTACGAAGCCTGTGTTAATTTCATCAGTCCCAGGATCTCTTGTCCAACAAGAAGGTTACCAGGAGCAGGGGCTCTCTGGTTATACAACATTCCTGGGCAAACATCTGCTGTTTCCCCTGGGTCCTTTACTAGGCTTTGCACAGCTGAAGTTCTATTTGGCTTCTGCTTAGCCCCGCGCCGTGCAAAGAGTGAGCCTTTTGCTCTGGAATCCTGGCTGGTTCTGCAGATACTCATCTCTCTACCTCGGGGAGCCTGAAGCTCTTCAGATATCCTGGTGCCAACTGTCTTTCATCTCTCACAACCCTAGGAGGTCCATGAGGGGTATCTGGGGTGCCCAAGAGATTGAGAACCTGATGTTATCGGCCTCCATAAAGGTCCCCAGGGACCTCAGACTGCACTTCCCCACCCAAGGACCAGGGTCCTGCAGCTTCTCATAGCCGGACGCCCGCCCAAGCCGGTGGAGTCTGTGATCCCCCATCCAGCTTTACCCATCGGCCCAGGCCCTGAGAGGATGCTGAGCCATCATTAAACCCACAGAACACTCGGGAGGCAGAGGCAGGTGGATTTCTGAGTTCGAGGCCAGCCTGGTCTACAAAGTGAGTTCCAAGACATCCAGGGCTAACAGAGAAACCCTGTCCAAACAAAACAAAACAAAACAAAACAAAAACAAACAAACAAAAAAAAACCCCAAAAAACCAAACCCACAGAAAATGGTTTCATAAAACTTCACTTTATGTCTCTTTAACATGTAGAATTACATCTATGTATTAAACTTCAAGACACTTAGTTATCACATCAAAGAATGGGCATTTTTCACGTAGTATCTGCTTTTGCTTATTCTCATGAAGGCGAAGTATTCTCTGCATCTTGCGAGAGAATTGATTTTAGGATCTGTGACTGGACTCTAATTAATCCAGTTAAAGCACATCTTAGAAGCAATGTCAGAACTCATTTGTTTCAGTCTCTCTCTTGTTCTTCCTTAGGACAAGCTTGGTGCTGGAGCAGAGCTCAAAGCCAGGTGCTGAAGTTTCAGTGACAGGCTTGTGATGTTGTAGGATTCCCCACCCAGGACCAGTCATCTCCACACAAGAACTTCCTCTATAACCCTCCAATAGAAAGAGAGAAGGAGGGAGAACTTTCCGAAACGGGGTGATGGGCGAGGGTCAGGGGTACGAAAACGGAATCGGGATTTCACCACTGTCAGTTCGTTGGTGCTGTCCTTAGACCTCGACACTTCGTTCATTTACCCAAAAGGATTCAGCTTGATTTTCTTGTGCACTTTGTCAGAGAAACGAAGGCTAACTATCTCAAGGCCTCTGGCTTCTGCGTTTTGCTGTTTACCCCGAGCTGATTCTGCTACCTTTTGGATCATTTGTAGCTATATTGTTGGTCCTTGTTATTTTAGTATCTTTGTGTATGTTAGAAAACGATTTATTGTGCTAGGAACATACCTGATGGTTCACCCACTTTCCAGGAATCATGCACATTTCAAAATAACTAAATTATAGAAGTTGGTTTTCTATATCTAGCTATACTTGGAAGTATCCCCTAGCTCTGTTACTATAAGAAGATGTTTTGAGTGCGGTTGATGCTTAAAATGTTTTAGTTTTTAGATTAAATATCCATTTCAAAATTAATTGTGTAAGAATTTTTGGTTTTGTTTTTTTGTTGTTGTTGTTTGGTTTGGTTTTTGTTTGTTTGTTTGTTTGTTTGTTTTTAGCTACTTGGGATTTTTAATATTATGCTTGAAGTTAGAGACCCTTTCTGATCCTCTCAAGCTGGGACTTTATTCTTTCCTTTCATGTCTATAAGAACTTTGCTATTCTTATGCACAGAGTGCTGAGAATAAAGACAGGCTAAAGGTTAAAAAAAAAAACCTTTTGCTTTTTTTTTTTTTCTTTTTTGATTATTGTGAATAATTTAGTTGGATAGAATTGCTTCTAAGTTTCAGCTAAAATAAAAATAGAATATTGGGGTGTGTAGTTCCCATTTCCTTCAGAAAGGATCTATGCTCCCTTGAGAACTGACAGATCTATTTTGGGGAGATATGCCAAGTAACCCAATACACAGGACACAGCTCTCAAGGAGACTCTGGTCTTAGACACAGAGGGCATGTCCCAGAATAGTCACAGAAGAAACTACAGTCTCTGGGGGAGTGAGGTGACGATGCTGTCCTCTACTGTCACCGCTGGATAGTGCAAAGGAGGAGGAGCAGACTTGAATAACTACATGGCCTCGTGCAGGTAAGCTCCACAAGCAGGTCATGGCCACACAAGCTGGACATGAGGGCTGGCGCATCATCTGATCTCATTTGCAGAAGCAGCACCAGGCATCGCTGGATTGTGCTGGCCTTCCTGAGGGTTAGCAGCTATGCTGGTCTGAGGCCACAGGACTCTGGCCATGATCTTTCTCTGAGGGTCTTGCTGGGCACCTGTGCTGTGTACCTTTCTGTCTGATTCCTTTATTTAATAGAACTTTCTGGATCTTGCATCCCAGGATTAGGATTGAATGATTTTAGCATCAATAATGACAAAAATAACCTTAGGGGACTCCAAACACTTCCATTATATAAAGCACCATGAATTATTAATGATCCCAGCTAATGTGTCAGATCAAAGGAATTCGTGATCACTTTGGGGACACGGTAGAGAAACAACAAATTATTTTGAAAATAGAACTGGAAAGAGCATTTATACTGCCTTTTGTGTTAAAAAAAAATGCACCTCAGGGTAGCCAGACAGTAAGTTTTCTTTTTGTGGAAATATTTTAGCCAATAAACGAGGAAAGGGTGTGGATATTTGAACACCAGGGGAAGGAGTTGTTATGTGTAAAGAATGAGCGGACCTCTGTAGAGATTCTAGGCATTGTCTCACCAGGGCTGTAGTCCTACCAGAAACAGCCTGGGAAAATTGAAACAAGCATTTGGACCTCTTGAAATACAAGGAACAGACAAAACACTTTTAAAAATCAAGCCTGGGAAATGTGAATCCAAAAGTCTGTGAATGGGATGCTATGTTACTAATGGCTGGCTGGGTGTCCTGTAAAAGAGGGCTGTCCTGAAAAACCTTAGGTGATATGTGAGTCAAAATAATTTATGTGATTTTTCTGGTTTTATTCCAAATGCACAATCTATTTTAAAATGCATTTTTGAATCTGTTAGGATAAGTGCAGAAATAAAAGGAATGGCTGGGTATCTTATAGTGTTAAAAGGCTACTGCTAATTAACTTCATTTGATCATATATTGTTAGTAGGTTTTAAAATGTTGGTGTGTCTTTTGGGGAACACGTGGGACTATTTAGAGATCTGAGTGGAAATGTAACTTGAAAATATTAGCAGAATTCCATAATGAAATAAACACAAGGCATTATTGATGCCAAAAAGGGTGGGGTAAAATAAATGTCTAGATAATAGAAAATGGGTAAGACAGTGATACAGTTACAGGCAGTTCTGAGGTCAAACTGGAGAAGGTCACCTGTGGTGTGAGGGACAGGAATGTAGCAGTCTCAGAGACTGTAGGCAGATGCCCTGGATATAAGTCAGTACTGAATTCAACTAGTGCCTTCCCTAGGAAGAGATCTGAAATAGTCCCTAATAAGTCTGGAAAGTGTAACAGAAAAAAATTTTTTTTCAGATAACAGGATTATTAACTTTCCATCTAAAACATTGAAATGTAGCCAGACTTTTTACTATTTTGTGGGTTCTTCTTTCTTCTACCCTTCTGCACCCTTTTAACCCCCTAACACTAGATAGCAGAGAACAATGATGGGGAAGAATAAGGAGACATGCTATCGTTAGACTACTTCCTGCTGGTTAGGGGCATGGCATGCTTTGGGGCAAGTTGAATCTTCATCATCAGAATATCTAATTTCTTCTTTTTGTTCCTCCTTTGTGCTCAACCACTTAACAAACCACAACCAACAACAACCCACCACCAACAACAACCCTGCCTCTCAGGGACCTTGCATTTATACCCTCTCAAGAGTCCTTAGAATTCCAAACATCACACAATTGCAGAAACTGTCTATAGCTGGCAAAAGTCACACAGCTCCAGGAGGCAAATCATAGTCAGGTGTTGTGGACGATCTGAAGCAGCCCCATATCCCACACCTGGGATTAAAACAAAAACATATTTTTATGATATTTAAGAAACAAAAAATGCCAAGATTGTCACTACATTGAAATCTGAAAATATATTAAAAATCTGAAAGAATATATCAGCCACAGAAGAAACATGACCCCAGGAGAACAATCAGTTCCCATGGGAGTTATGTGCACAGACATCAGCAGGAAAGAGAATGGTTACTCCTGACATTGTGTCTACAGAACAGCCAGTAAGCTCTTCAGGTCTATAGCAAAACTCATTTTCTGTTCGTAACTATAATCGTTTACCACAGACCTTAGACAATTGTCCAAACCAAATCCTCCACTCCATCAGAAGGCCCTTCTATCATCCTCCAAAGCTTCTCTTGGTCCATTCTCTTTTTTTTAAATCATTTTCAGGTCCTTACAGAGAATCCCTGTCAAGTTTGATGAACTGAATTCTCTAAAACATAAACAAAACTGACAAAACTTCAGCAAGGCCAAGAAGAGAAAGGAAAGACTGAGAAGCAGAACTAGCCGAGGAGACACGTGACAACTGGTGGCATAGACACACGAGAGTTACCAGAGACACTCATAAGCATCCGGGTGGCCTAGGAGTGGAAAGGCTTCTGCATGTACACAACCTTCCGCGACAGAATCACAACCCAGGAAGAAACCAAAACAAACCAGAGAAGCATACAGAGAATGAGACTCCCATCCCCCATCAAAGAAAAACAACCAGCTGCATGCCTGGATTCCCAAGCAATCAAAAGAAGCCATCCTTCTTCCACTCTACTGAAACCCTGAAGATGGAGCTACCCTCATTCTTACACTAAGGCAGGACAAGAGTGCTACAGGATGAAAAAAAAAAAAAAAAAACAAAAAAAAAACTTTGGGACTTTGAACTTCTTAGTCAGCTGTGACTGGTAATGTCCCCATCATTCCTCTTGCCATTTGGGGACAACTGTATCCTTGCTAGCTTAGAATTAATGTCCACTCACATATTTCAGAAGAATAGCAGACACTCCAGTCTGACCTGGATGCCGATCACCCTACTGTTTTCTCTCTTTTTAATGCCCCTCCAGTGTGCTTCTTCCTCTCCTGAGGCCAGCATCCCAGCTCCATCTCCAGCCTTCAGCAGGGTGGGGGAAGATTATGGTGGTTTGAATAGGTTTAGCTTCCAGAGACTCGTTCTTTGGAATGCTTGGCCCATAGGGAGTGGCACTATTGGTAGATGTGACCTTGTTGGAGTAGGTGAGACCTTGTCGGAGAAAGTGTTTCTCTTTGGGGTGGGCTTTGAGATCTCAAGCTCTTTGAGCTCAAGCTCCACCTAGTGTGGAGGGCCTTCTCCTGGCTGCCCAAGGAAGACAGTGTCCTCCTTACTGAAGATCAAGATGTAGAACTCTTGACTTTTCCAGATATGAGTCTGCCTGGATGCTGCCATGCTTCCTGACATGATAGTGGACTGAACATCTGAAACTATAAACCAGAGTCAATTAAATGTTTGCTTTTGTAAGAGTTGCCTAGGTCACGATGTCTCTTCACAGCAATGAAACCCTGAGACATCATAGGTGCTTAGTAAATGTGGCCTGAGTGGACATGCAAATGGCCCATGGCTGGCCCTCAGATGTGGAAGGTATAGGGCAGGGCCTTAGTGTTTGCTCTAGCCTCTGATCCTGGGCTTCCTCTGGATCACTGGAGTCATGGATATGGATTACTCTGACTGCAGATGTTCAGGCTGCCTGATGAGTACGTGCCCAGGAGCACACAGAACGGGGCTCCTCACACACATTGCTCTCACATAGGTTCCCTGCTCTCACCTCCATGCTCTCTACTGAAAGTCTTACTAACTTCAAACTCTTTGAAACTGCTGCCTTTGGCAACAGACTTCTTAAAGTGGAATTCATCCTTTGAACAAAGCTCTCATCACAGAAAAAAAAAAGCCCCCACCCCCACCCCCGCAGCTTTATGGCCTCCCTAGAAACTCCTCTGCAGAAACAGATCTAGGGATAGAGGACTGGAGGTGAATTTGCAAACCAACTTGAGCCTCCTGAGTTCATTGAGGGCTATGGAAACTGGCTCCCTGCTCTCTGGCTGAGTATGGAGCTGACGCACTATGAGTATAGCCATTAGGAGTCTCCCAGCTGAGAAGAGGGAAAAGAAGTCTGCTGAGCCCTAGCTAGGTGGGAATTTGAGCAATTAAGCTTCAGAAACGTATTCTGACCTGACTCATACAGTTAGTCCTTCTATCAGTATTCAGATCAAGACTAGCCCTTACTGCTGCCTCATTGAACTTGGTCTCCAATACCATGTTTCCTATTTTCAGTGAAGTGATCTGTCACAATCCATTATTATTATTATTATTATTATTATTATTATTACTATTATTATTATTATGTTTTTCATTCAGAAGCAGCCCCGTATTCAGGGTTGTAGGCTTCTTCCATTCTGAGCATTGTAGACTTGGGACACCAAGGCTCAGTGAAGCTGCTGCCTGTCTTTGGGCAGGGACTGTGCAGCCCGTCCTGGGTCCGCATTCTCTGTCTTGGAGAGTCAGGTTGTTGCCAGGTAGAGAAATTAAACTCTGGGTACCACATTGCCCTGGAAAACTTTCATCATTTGTGTGAACATGTCAAGCCACTTGCCACAAAGAAACATAAGGAGTGACAAATCATTATCCAGCAGGACTGGAAGGGCAGTGTCCTGAAGAGATGGTGCTGAGAGAGCCATTCAGGGCACAGTAACTCAGGCCAGAGTCTGTCTCCTTGCTCGGTGACTGCTGGTTCTGGCTACTCATACTGTTTCTGGATGCCTTTCCTCATGAAGTATGCATCTAGGTGGTTCCATCTGTGAGAATGTACAGAAGAGGCCCTGATGTTAAGAACACCTGGAGACAAGTGAGAGTCAATGGTGACTGAGAGCATCTTTATTCTGCATCTTCCCAGGTCAAGCATGGCTTTAGACCTCATTTTCCCATCTGAGGGTCAGTGATCCTCACTCCCTTTCTGGCCCCTCTGACTGTTTTATTGGTTGAGTCAAAAGCATCTTTTTGTTGGGCTTCGTGACATGCTTTTGTCATAGCAGGACTAACCCCAACTCTTGGGAGGTGGCAGCAGTTCGATCTCAAGTTCAAAGCAAGCCTGCTGGCACATAGCAAGACTGTGTCACAAAAGCAAAACGAGGGAAAACAAAAAACTCAGCACTTTTCTCGGGGCTGCTTCTTCAACACTGACCTTGAAAATCTATTTTTGAATAGGAATTGCTTGTATGGATTGTATTACCTGGACCTTTGTTTTCTTTAAGGCCTTACTTGATGCACACAGCCCTCCCCCCTCCCCCCATCTCCCCCCCATCTGCAAGTTGGCTTGTCACCTTCAGCAAAGTGTTCCTCATTTCTTAGAATTGTAACCTGCTTGCTGACCTCCTTGCTGTTTTTCTTGTCTGATCTTTAGAAAGTGACCATCTGGCTCTCAGCATCCCCCATGGCCCCCTTCCCCTGCCAGCTCCCCAGGTGATATCCAGCACATTGAAGTCGTGCGGCCTTTGTGAGTCATTTATTAATTAGATAGTAGTTGTTTAGAAGCTGAACATAATTTCTCAGGAAACTATTATTATAATTTTGTCAACATAGGCTCATATAATAGTTTTTATGATTATAACATCCTAGTTATGAAAATTATTATTAATGGGATTTTAAATGATTTTTACTTTCCACAGGAATAAGAACCTACAGAGCCTTCCCCAGGACCTTAGAGAAAGAAAGGAAACTTTTTTCCATTTATTTATTTATTTATTTACTTATTTATTTATTTAACATTCTGATCACAGTCCCCGTCCTTCCTCTCCCAGTCCTCACTCACACACTTTTTCCCCCATTCCCCTCCCTCCATAAACTCACCCTGGTACACCAAGTTGTCCCAGGAGGAAGCACATCCTCTCCCACTGAGGCTAGACAAGGTAGCCCAGCAAAGGGAAAGAGATCCGAAGGCCGAAAACAAAGTCCGAGTTAGAGATAGTCCCTATTCTATTCTTTTAGGGACTCACATGAAGACCAAAGTGCACATCTACTTATGTAGGGGGCCTAGGCCCAGACCACGTATGCTCTTTGGTTGGTGGTTCAGTCTCTGTGAGGCCCCATGGCCCCAGGTTAGTTGGCTCTGAAGGTCTTCTCGTGCTGTTCTTGACTCCCTTCCTCCCTAAAGCCATTCTTTGACTCTTCCACAAGACTGGCTGAGCTCTGCACACTGTTTGGCTGTGGGTCTCTGCATCTGTTTCCATCAGCGGCTGGATGAAGCCCCTCAGATGGCAGTTGTGTCAGGCTCCTGTCAGAATGGCAACTTATAATGTTCCCCTTCAACCCAGGACTTGAAGAACCCTGCTGTAGACTTTGTGAACAGGTTTCCAGTGAATGGATACTAATATCACTGCACTGGAACCCCTGACTTCTATGTCTGCCTCCTTGAATTTATTTCTTAGAGTCATACGTCAAAGCACCCTGTAGCTGTAGAATTAATGGCTGGGAACGAAAAGGGAAGTTTCTTGAAGGACACAAACAGAGTTTAGTTGTCTTTGGATGTAGCAGAAACAGATTTTAAAATAATCTGTTTGAATTTCAGTAAGGAGAAGTGTAAACACCAGGGCTTTTGCAGGGAGGTACACTTGCGGCACTCAGCTGACAGGGCAGCATGAATGAAGTGAGAGGACAGACACACTGTGATATCACAGTGTCTAAGGCTTCCCTCAGCTCAGTGCTAGCTCAGCTGGCCACAGTGCTTTCACAGGAAATAGCTGTATATAAATGCCCTAAGTACATGTGAATCCTCCCCATCTGCTTAACCTCCTTAATGGCATATTTTAAAAAATTATATATTTACTTAATTACCTTACAACCCAAAGTGTTCCCTTCCTCCTCTCCTCCCATTCCCACCTCCCATGTTCCCTCCCTTTGCCCCTCTCTTTCTCCTCAGAGAAGAAGAGGCATCCCATGTATATTAACATACACACACACACACACACACACACACACACACACCACATATCAAGTTGCAATAGGACTAAGCACATCTTCTATTGAGGCTTAAACAGTCCAATTAGGGAAAGAGACCCAAAGGCAGGCAACAGAGTCAGGGACAGCCCGACATGAAGACCTAGCTGCACGTCTGTTACATATGTGTAGGAGGCCTAGGTCCATCCCATTCATGCTCTCTGATGAGTGGTTCAGTCTCTGTGAGCACCTATGGGCTGAGATTAATTGATTCAGTAGGTTTTCACATGGTGTCCTTGCCCCCTCTGTCTCCTTCGATCTGTCTTTCCCCTCTTCCACAAGATTCCCGGAGTTCCACCTAATGTTTGGCTGTGGTCTCTGCATCTGTTTCCATCCGCTGCTGGGTGAAGCCCCTCTGCTGACAGTTATGCTAGGCTCCTGTCTGCAAGTATAAGAGAATATCACTAATAGCGTCAGAGTTGGGCTCTCTCATGGTCTGGGTCTTTAGTATTATCAGTCATTTGTTGGCCATTCCCTAAGTCTCTGTTCTATCTTTATCACTGCACATCTTGTAGGCAGGACAAATTGTGGGTTGAAGGTTTTGTGGATGACTTGGTGTCCCCATACCTCTACTGTAAGTCTCACCAGGTTACAGGAGGTGTCCATTTCAGGTTCCAAATCCCCCATTGCTAGGAGTCTTAGGGTCATCCTCATGTCCCTGGGAGTTTCCCATGTCTTAGGTTTCTAATTTGTCCCACAGAAGCCTCCCACAACCAATTCTGTCTCCCAATTCTCTTTCCCTCCATCTTCCCCACACCCAATCCCTCATGATCCCTTCCCTTTAACAATATTTTAACAATGTGCTGTCTGTTCACAGAGTCACCTGTAAGCCTGTTTCTGGCAGGGGTGATGGGACTCTCCTCAATATGACTGACTGTGCAGGAACACATCTTGTGTCAGCACCCGGGCCTGGCAAAGACAAATGGGTTATTGGAGAAGATGCTGGTGTAAAGCTTACTTCCCAGTGTCTTCTGGCTAAGCATGTTTTCCAAATGTCTCTATTGTTAACATTCTTTCCACTCTGAGATGTGACATGAATTCTCTCCCCACACTTACAGAAGTTGTCTATCCTGACACCCCATGGAAGTCTCCATGATGGGATCCAGGTCAGGCAGCACATATGTCTACTTGTCCTTTAGTCCTCAAGACTATCTATCCTGCAGGAGACATCCATCATCTGCCAACAAACAACTGCATTTCCCAAGTGAAATCACAAATTTACCTCCTGTTTGTTAGCGACTTTACTGAGTCTGGGGGAATAAAGGAAGGAGACACAGTATTTAAGCTGAAGACCTCACTCACACATTAACAATGAAGACAGCATGCATATAGACATGCAATATATAGGGGAGACATTCATGGACTCTCAGTAAGAAAGTGATTGATACCAATAGGAACAGCTCAGTGGTGGGAAAATATGTAGTGTTTTTTAAATGTAGGATGGGATTCTAATAAGAGCTAAATAAATACCAGTGAAATTTGCTTTCCAAGTAATCCAGGTAAATAATACATAGAACTTAGGCATGTATCATGGATGTGGAGGATTTTCTCTCCAGTAAAAGTAAGTACCCAGGGTCATCTTTCTACCCAGGACTTCCAAGAAATCAGGAGTTTGCCTTCCCCAAGTTCTTTCACTGGGGAAAAGGCAAAAAAATTCACCCAATCCATTGAATGACTCAGACCCATTTGGTGTTAGAGAACTTTAGGACATAATCTCAGGATGTAAGAGGAACTAGATAAAAAGAATCTAATCCAGAACAAAGCAAGAAATTAAAAAAGAAACTCAGGACCATCAGTAATTACTACAGTTGTAAATGAAGAAGCAATCAATTTTATAGACATGTTTTTTCTAGTAATCAAAAAGTAACCTATAGACACACTTGTATACAAAGACACAGAAACAATGAAAGTATTCATTGCTTTGACTGGATTCAGATCTATGGAGCTTAGGAGAAAGATTCTTTGACCTAAGGGAGCTTTGTCATTGTGACTCAGGGATGGAGAAGCCAGGAGTCAGACTGACAGAACCCACTGTCTCCAGCATCATCTTGTCTCCTCCATAGCAATCTAATTAACTGTCCCAGCTAAAAGCTGCTGCCTGTAAAGTGAGCTGATCTCATACATTCTACAGAATGGGGTAGAGGAATGATGGGATTACCAGACAGAAACTGATAAGTGAAGAGTATTTCCATTCTATAGGAAGCACTGTCGTAATGTGAAGGTTTCTATGGATAATTTCTTCATAATGAAACAATAATTGTTCCTTTGGTGTTTGTGGTGGTTTGAATAAAAATAGTCCCCATAGGCTCACAGGGGGTGGCACTATTGGGAAGTCTGAACTTGTGGGTGTGACCTTGTTGGAGGAAGTGTGTCACTGGGGCTAAGCTTTGGGGTTTCAGATATCCAAGTCAGGCCCAGGGGCTCTCTCTCTCTTCCTGCTGCCTGCTGATCTGGATGTAGAACTCTCAGCTACCTCTCCAGCACTGTGCCTGCCTGCCTGCGTGCCACCTGCTTCCTGCCAGGGCCATAATGGACTAACTCTCTGAACTGTAAGCCCTAATGAAATGTTTTCCTTTTTAAGAGATGTTGTAGTCATGCTGTGTCTTCACAGTGATAAAATCCTAAGACAGAAGTTAGTAGCAGGGACTGGGGTATTGCTGTGATAAGCTAAACCATGCTTTTATCTGAAGGAATATAAAATACTTTGGGACTAGAAAAGCAGTTGAACACTTTAAGTGATGCATAGCGGCCCGTCCTAGTAGGAGCCTAGAAGATAGTGGTGCTGAGCCTGAACTGTGGAGATCTGGCTCAAGAAGCTGCAGAGGAGAATATTAGTATGTGGTCTAGAGACCAGTTGTGTGATATTTTGGCTAAGAATATGGCTATTTTGTGCCCTTGTCCCCTGCTTCCCCATCCCCCACCCCCCAAAAATCTGCCTAAGGCTAAATTAAAGAGTTATGGAAAAATAACATTGGCAAAGGAGATTTCCAGACAGGTTAGTATTGACTGCGTTGATTATTAGTGACCAGGCTTTTGCAGATCTATAATGAAAAAAAGCAAGCTGAGCAAGGGAAAAAGAAAACAAAAACAAACAAACAAAAAACCAAAATGTACCTTTTGTGGCTAAAGGGGACACCAGGAAGTGTAAACAGATTGAGGTAAGCCAGTAGTTAATTGGAATACAAGAAGTAGTGGCCTCAGAGCAAGATACCACCCAGATAAGCTTCCAACTTCTTGTTTTGTTTTTGTTTTTGTTTTTCGAGACATGGTTTCTCTGTGTAGCCCTGGCTGTCCTGGAACTCACTCTGTAGACCAGGCTGGCCTCGAACTCAGAAATCCACCTACCTCTGCCTCCCAAGTGCTGTGATTAAAGGCATGTGCCACCACACCTGGCTAGCTTCCAACTTCTGAGAAGGAATTAAAGAAAAGTTTTGGGCTGGGCATGGTAGCACACACCTTTAATCCTAGCATCCAGAGGTAGAGTCAGGGGATTTCTGAGTTTGAGGCCTGCCTGGTTTATATATCAAGTTCCAGGACAACCAAGTTTAGACAGTGAAGGAAACTATTAAAAAAAAGTGGAAAGCTGGTGAATGAGGGGCTATGTTCCAGCCTCAGTAAGCAGCAGAATGTGGCAGCTTCAGCCACACATGGTTCTGGCTTTAGAGTCAATGTTACAAGTACTTATGGAATCTCCTTCCATGACTAAGGAAAGCCCCTGAGGCTAAGCATGTGTCAGGGGTGTTCGTGGATGGAGACCTAGAGAGGTCATTGCATGAAGCTGGGAAGGTGAAACCTTGATTGTTCTGGAGACTCAAAGATGTTGAAGATGCCTGAGTCATGGGATACCTGCTAAGAAAAGCTGCTAACAGGAAGTGTGACTAAAGAAGTGTGTTACAGTCAACACAGCTGAAAGGAGTTGGAGATCTGAAGATGGCTTTGACATCAGACATGGACATGCAGAGTTTGGCGTTTCCCAGATGTTTTGCTGTCTTGCTTTGGTCCAGTATTTCCTCACTAGGCTCCCTTTCCTCCCTTTTGGAAGGATAACATTTATCCTGTGCCATTATATGTTGGAAATATATGATATGCTTTTTGATTTTGATTTTACAGGGGATTACAGTTAAGAGATTGTCATGAGTCTCAGAAGAGACTTTGAACTTCAGAATTTTAAACAGGCTTGACATGATAGACTATGGAAACTTTTGAAGTTGGACCGAATGCTTTTGGCATTATGATGTAACTAGAAGCCTGTGGGGGCCAGGGGATGAAAGGTTGAGGGTTTGAATGAAAAAGCCTACAGAGGTTGATAGGGAGGGGCACTGTTGAGAGGTGTGGCCTTTTTGGAGTACATATGGCCTTGTTGAAGGAAGTGTGTCTCTGGGGCGAGGCTTTGGGGACTCAGAAGCACAAACCAGTGCCCAGCGTCTCTCTCTCTTCCCTCTGATCTCAGTGTAGAATTCTCAACTACCTTTCCAGCCCATGTCTGCCTGCCTGCTACCGTGCTTCCCCCATGATGATAATGGACTAACCCTCGCGACATTTTTTTTCCTTTATAAGAATTGCTGCCATCACGGTGTCTCCACAGCAATAAAACCTTAACCAAGGCAGAATTCTTCTCAAGGCCCATGCCAAACTTTACTAAATCCCTTGGTGAGTTGGCATTTACTGTGATGAGACATCATGACCAAGACAACTTACAGAATAAAGAGTTTATCGGGGCCTCACAGTTCCTGCTCCCAGTACCACATCTCCTCCAACAAGACTGTCTCTTCTAACTTTTCCCAGACAATTACACCGACTGGAGCCCAAGTATTCAAATATATGAGTGTATGAGGACCATTCTCATTTAAACTTTCGCAGGAAGAGATTCTCCCTAAATAATGTGGCAATTTTGAGTCTCCAAATTTCCACCATGACATTCTATGAGAAAACATCATGTAGAATCTCCCTCTGCAGGTACTGTTATTTGCAGAATGAGATGTCTATGGATCTTTTTAGATATTCTCCCTCCTTACCTTCCTTAATTGTGCGCTCTCTCTCTCTCTCTCTCTCTCTCTCTCTCTCTCTCTCTGTGTGTGTGTGTGTGTGTGTGTGTGTGTGTATGTGTGTATGTGTGTGTGTCCGTGTTCTTGTTGGCCTAGATAACAGCATTAACTGCTGATCCTTAGCTTGGGGCCAGCTCCTCCTGAGTAGACCTCGCCCCTTGTTTCTAGGAACTGATTATACTCTGCATGGTCCAACTCTCATACAGTATTTTGCTCATGGCATGGTAAGTGTTGTAAATCCAGGAACTCTGCCCAAAATGATTCCTTTGCCTCTCAAGAGCTTTGTATAATAGGCATGTAAAACAAACAAAAAAAAATGAATATAATGAAGACAAATGAAAAGGCAGAGCATGTACAACTAAGGTGGTTGGAGGAAGGGAAAGGTCTGAGGGAAGCTGGGGGAGTGGGGATGAGTATAACCCAAATGCATTGTGTGAAATTCCTGAAGAGCTAGGAAAAACTTGAGAAAGAAAACTAAAAATCAAGAAGTATCGATGAGAGTCAAAGAGAGAGGAAGCGTCATCTGCTGTGGGAAAAGAAACAGTGCATATACTTCTGTGCCCACCGTGGCATCAAGGGCTGTGTCAACTGCATTCCACACCCCCAAATCTTGTGCCTCAGACACACTGCTCTGCATAGCTGCCTCTGAGCTGGTCAATGTCCTTAGCAACATTCGTGTCTCATAAGTCATCCGATGAGTTAAGAAGGAGGCCTTTATCTTTATTCCTGCTGATATCACATCAGCAAAGTAAAGATTTCCAGCCCTGAAACTCACACTTATAATTAGATCATTACCAAAAAGAGTTTTGCCCCCACTGGGAGCCAAATGTAATGATATATGTTATGGTTTTGCTTTAAATGTCCCCGACAGGCTCCTGCTTTGAACTCTTCATCTCAGGCTGGTTGTTTCTTTGGACATAGCAATGTAAAAGTAACTAACACAGTAATCCACACTGTCTGCAGCTGAGAAAGTGCTCCGAGGCCTCTCTTCATCTTCCATGTCTGCAGGGTGTCAATGAAACTGAGATTCACAGCCACTCCCAAATTAAACACAAGTAAAGGCAAAAAATACTATAACTACACAATTAAAATGTGTGTCCGTAGGGCTGGAGAAATGGCTAAGTCAGAAAAGTGTCTGTTGTGCATGAGGCCATGGATCAAGATCCTCTAAAACCCACATTAAAACCAGGCGTGGCAGCTCACGTCTGCAACACAAAGCTGGCTGGGTAGAGGCAAGTAGATCTGTAGATCTCATTAGCTAGATAGTCTACCAGGATCCATATTACCCATTTCCTGCCTTTAAAGGTTCCACAACATCCTCATGTGGCTTGCTTTAGTCTTCCTTACTCCGTGTTTCCCTACACAGAGAGTAGAAACCCTTCTAATTCCAATATCATTATCCTAGCCACAGTTTGACAGGCATAAGTCCTCAATGAAAATAGGAAGTTTTCTGGAATCTCTCAAGCGTTCAGCAGCCTCTTGTGTTTCATTTACCCTCTCTCCTGAATGATAAACAAGCAACTATATAGGCTTTTGTTTAGCTAGAAACACAATTTTCTAAACAAGTTCTATTCACTGATATAAAATGGACATGTAAGCTAAAAGGAGTGCTCGTCTGGAAGAAAATAAAATGCCCTTCTTAGAATGGAGGAAGGAGTATACACAGCCAGCCATTTAAGTCAAGAACATTTCTTTTAGAGAGGACAGTGTCATTGTCAAATGTGCACATGGAGAGATGCATGCACAAGCTTAGGGCCTTCTAATCTCAGCTCCCCTAGATTTAATTCTTGAAGGGAGAATGAAACTTCGGAGTCAAACTTGCCATGGCTGAATAGACGTGAAGCTGTATCACTTCAGGGAGGAAGCCTTCCGGGCTCAGCTGAGCATTTCCAGGCTGCCTTATCTCTGCCTAGAAAAGCCATATTATGAAATCCATTGAAGTGAATTATGAGATAAGCTTTGTTTGGGTATCTCTAAATGTCCTGCGAACACCATGTCCACAAATCTTCCCTGCCTCTTCCCTCCAGAGTAGGTGCCTTTTTGCCTCAGCTTGGGAGGGCACAGGGTGAGGATGAGCGCCTTCCGTTTCAGACTACTGTGAGAAGTCAGACGACAAGTTGGTGGGGCTTTTGCTGTGTTTCAAGGTTGGGTGTCCACTTCCTTATGGGGTCGAAGTGATGGAGTTTCATCATTTTCTGCATCTGGTGGTCTTCTATGACTGATAAGTTCTTAGGCCTGTTTTCCTGATATGATTTTAAGAATCCTTCCCCACAATCTTAAAATCCTGATAAACTTACTTCCAGGAGTAAGTCATTTTTCAGTCTGTGCTGCATGGGTACTGCCAGATATATGGTAGCATCCAAATCTTCAGCCAGGCATCCTTGATTCTCAAAATGAAATTAAAAGCTGCTTGCAAAAATGAAGACTCTCAAATTCTTGAAAAACCACTACTTTACACATTCCATAATCACTTACACCAGAGAGTATTCTGATCTCAACACACCAGTGTAATAATTTTCCCTTCCATAAAGTTAAATGACTTTGGGGGCTGGAGAGATGTGTCTGTAATTAAAAGCATTACTGCTTTGGCAGAAACCCTGAGCTCAATTCCCAACACTCGAGTCAGGTAGCTCACAATCACCCCTAACTCTAGCTTCTGGGATTATAAAACCTCTGGCCTCTGCCCACCTGTGCTCATGTGCTCATGCCCTACTCAGACATAGGCACACAATACACATACTTAAAAAATGAAATTCTTTTAAAATCTATTTTTGACATCCATTTTTCTTTGCAGCAATAGGTTGTCTCTGAAATACTGGGTGACTCAAACATCACTGTGGGAGGGTGTGCAGGTCTTGTCAGAATGACCTGTGAATCCCATGGTGCCTTTCGACGCTCAGCTGGTTGCAGCTGAGGATGCTTCAGCATCCTTTCCCCCACAGGTTCAGTGAAAACAGTCTTTAACCCTGTTTATCAAGTGCAGCTAAACTGCCATTCATTTCCTACCTAATAAACTAATGCAAATGTATGGAAAAACACTGCCATGAAACAGCCCAAAGATCATCTTTCTTGCCAAATGAGTTGAGCACCACAGCAACCTTCCTACAACACCCATTCCTATCAATACAGGAATGTCTGCCTAACTTACATTTCTCCCTTTCCTATGTTGTTTGTGCTGAACAGAGAGTAACTGACAGGCCATGAGTGAATACACCATTCAGGGTTCTGGCTCTGCTGTGTTTGCCTTGGCCTGATGTTAGAGGAACAGGATGGAGGAGGAGTGAGACCTCAGAGACCTGAGGAACAGAGTGGGTCAGCTGCAAAGCCAGGAGTTTCCAGTGAACGAGGCAGCCTGAGGAGGGAGTGGAGCCAGTTATGTGGTTCTCCGTATGGTCACAGAAGGCTGGAACGCGTCACTGCTCTCTTCTCTGAGCACCTATAAAATCTCTCCTTCTGCTACAAGTCAAATCATCTAACAGGAGCCACTGACAAAATGATGAATAACAAGACCCTACCCTTCCTCTCTTCATTCTACATCATTTGATTTGATCTGATTTCTCGAGAAAACAACTCAATATGTAGTCCTTATTTATGTTTTAAAAAGTCATAGAACTTATTGCATGGGCAGGACTGGCCTTGAACTCAGAGAAATCCACCTGATTTTCTGTATGCCAAGTGGGGGTATTAAGGAAAGGATCTTTACTAATCCTAAATCGGATAGGGGACTGATATCCAATATATATTAAGAACTCAAGAAGGTGGACACCAGAAAATCAAATATCCCCATTAAAAAGTGGGCCACAGAGTTAAACAAAGAATTCTCAACTGAGGAATACCGAATGGCTGAGAAGCACCTGAAAAAATGTTCAACATCCTTAATCATCAGGGAAATGCAAATCAAAACAACCCTGAGATTCCACCTCACACCAGTAAGAATGGCTATNGCTCACAGTCAGCTATTAGTTGGAACACAGGACTCCCAAGGTAGGAGCTAGAGAAAGCACCCAAGGAGCGGAAGGGGTCTTCAACCCTCTAGGTGGAAGAATAACATGAACTAACTAGTTCCCCCTGCGCTCATGTCTCTAGCTGCATATATGGAAGAAGATGGCCTAGTTGGCCATCATTGGGAGGAGAGGCCCCTTGTTCATACAGACTCTATATGCCCCAGAACAGGGGAATGCCAGGGCCATTATGTGGGAGGGTGTGGGTAGGGGAGCAGGGCGGGGATGCGGGAGGGTAAGGGAAATTTATGGATAACATGTGAAATGTAAATGAAGAAAATATCTAATAAAGAGAAAAAAATTAAAAAAAAAAAGTCTCCGTTACCATACCTGGCATGTTTTATGAGTGCTCTGAATCAATGTCAATAACTTTAGGTGGTAATATTTTGCCAATGTGTCATGATAAGTTCTTCCATTCTGTGGCAAAAAGCATGAAATTCTGCTCACAGCAACTTCCCTCACTACCCTACTATCAAAACAATTCAGCAATTATATTTGTAGTGTGGAGATTTGCATGCAATTTACTTAGAAAGTTGCATCAAAATTTTAATTTCATATTTAAAATGAATCATTAAAAACTAATTTATAAGGAAATGTATATATGGTTATGCAAAAGCTTGACATAGAGGTAATTTAAAGTCATGTTTCTCAATGCTGACTCTCTATAATTAAACGCTAAACACCTTTGTTAAACTGTGTGTAAATAATTTTTATTTTAGACAAAAATATTAAATGTGCCTAGCTGTACAACATATAATATTAACAATTTTATGAGTTCTTAATGTAAAAGAGAGAGGAAATCAGATCTCTTGCAACCTCATTAATTCTTAAAAAGTAAGTTTGGGCTGAATGTTCCTAATTTGCATAGATATCATATTGATGCTTGTATAAGAAGAGAGAAAAGTCAGTGGTCGCCATAGCTTTAACTTTAGAATGTATTCCAAATCTGAGTGATATTTCCAAGCTAAAATTATCACTCTCATTTGTACTTTATAAAAATAATTTAGGCTTCTTACTGCTTTTTATTTTCATTAGGAGTACACAAAACGTAACTTGAAATAAACTACTTTTAAAAGACAAATGTACTAGATAAAGTTCAGCATCCATTACAGTCCACTATCACAATGCAGGCCACCTGCTTTAGTAAGCTACAGTGTGCTCTTGAGACAATCTGCTGTCTTTGGTATGAAATGGAGGGATGTTGCCAGAGTAGCCTGGTCTGCAGGCTCCTCTTAGTGGCGTTACTGGCAAAGCTTGGAGAAGGGCTTGTGCAGGACATGGGGTGATACTGTGTTGGGAGACAGAGACCCCAGTACAGAGGAGCCTGGCTAGTCCCTGGACCTGCCCTGGCTGGTTTCTCAGCTTGTCCCTTGACTTCAACTCCTCATGTGTTCTACTGTAACTCTAAATGTTTTGACAGGAGACCAGTACCCACATGCATGGGAACAGTGAAATAGAGGGAGGGGTGAAAGAAGACCCTGTAGACTCTGAAAACAGTTTGCAGGACCAGCCTAGGCTGCCCTGCTTTCTTCCTTCTGTCCCCTTTCCAAGCCTTACCCTATCCTGCATCCCCAGCTAACCTTGAAGCCATGCAGACCCCTGGTGGTGCCTCTCTGAACATACGGGGATCTTCATTCCGTAGCAACCTTTGAGTGAAGAAGTCTCCTTCCCAAGTAGAGTTTAATTCTTGGCTAGCCACAGTTTGAGTCCTCTGAGCTCTGATTTGCTCCCAATGTACTTTTCTTCTTTTTTCTTTTCTTTTTCTTCTTTCTTTCTTTCTTTCTTTCTTTCTTTCTTTCTTTCTTTCTTTCTTTCTTTCTTTCTTTCTTTCTGACATTGGGTACAAATCAGATTTTCTAACCTCTTAACAGTCAAATTACAATACAATTTGAAGATCTTTACATATTGGTATTTCTATTTTTATCAAGTTTATAATACTTCTTGATAGTAGTATTGGGTTTAAAGGCAATAATATTTTAAAGATTCTTGGAATATGATTATATTTTCTTTTGGCTGTCTAAATGTATCTTTACCATGAATGTATAATACACATATGGAGAATATTTTACTACACTTACATATTTGATTCTAAAACACTTTCTATTATAAATTTTGTTTTACAGTTTTTAACGTTGGTGAAATGTCTTTGTTTTCATTCTTTTTGTAAATGTATCCATTGACATGGGGCACCTTAGAGCTATGAGTAGGGCAGAATTTCTGTGTATGCAATGCCCAGGGAAGCAAGACATTAGGGAACCTGAGGTCACTGTAGGCTTCAAAGCAGGAGAGTAAGCGAGGGGTATTAGGGAGCCAAAAAAGATGTGTGCTATTCCTGAGCTGTGGGAATTCACATTGTGAATGATAGAGGGTTTTTTAATCTCCTGAGGTAGGTAGAACCTATTTTAATGGCAATCTATTTCAAGCAACTTTTCAAAAGCTAAAGATTATATAGCCTGGGAACTCTGTAACCTGAAGCTACATTCATTCTGATGCATTAATTTTCCTGGGCCTTTGACTTATTAGGAAACCCGTAACCAAATTCCTAACTATGTTTGATACATATTTCTCTATTTGATCCTTTCTGGGTTGGCAGTTCAGGATCTTTAGATTTTAGTTTGTGTTTTTCCATCAGCTTTGATGAGTCATGCTTATAATAAACTTATCTATGCCTGTTTCAACTTGAATATTGTCTACTGGTCTGTCTTTCCGCATCTGCCTCCTGTCTTGCTTTGTGTGTCATTTGGTCACTCAGTCTACCTAGAAAACTCCAGATTCTGCCGTCACTTCCAGGGTCCACTCCATACTGCTATACAGCTTCTAGACCTTTGAAATTCTATATTTCATCATCAATATGGTACTGTCATTGCTCTTTGTACAGTATAAAGTTATCATTGAATGTCATAGAAATAAAAGAAGCATTATGAATCTAGCTCATACTAGTAGCTATGCATTGGAGAAGTCAAATCTCTTTAACTGCATCCTGAATACCTGATTTTAACTATTGATATTCAGACAGAAAGTACGTGGAATAATTCCATGGAGATTGTGGATTTCCACAATGTATGACCTATTGATGCAGGAGAAACTTAAAGTAGTTAAATTAATGCTATAAAGGACTTATAAATAATGTTGCTTAGGAGATATTAAGTTATACAAAGGAGAATTTAGTTAAAGGGATGCTGCCTCCCACATGACAGGAAGACAAATAGAATGGCAATCAGACTTGTTAGAAACTGTAGGGAAAGTATTGTACCATACTTGAAGTTTGGGGTTGCTGAGAAATTGTTTCTGTTAATGCTTGTTCACCAAGATGGACTTTTTCTTAGGCTCCATTCCCATAATAAAAGGAGGCAAGCCATTTGGCTCACCCTTCTATCAGAGAATGCGGACAGCTCAAGGGACAGCACAGGGTCACAGATGTCATTAAATTAAGCTATGCCACTAAGTTCTCTGTGCTCTTATCAGGAAAAGCATAATTCTGCCAGGTGGAAAAAATGACCCTATGTAACAGGTAACAACTATTCAAACACACACACACACACACACACACACACACACACACACACACCCAACTAACAAACAAAAAACACTGGTGTGCTTCAAAGATAATTCTGGCTATGTCTTTTCCTTATAAATCTGCCATCTTCCCAAGTGCCCAGACTTGTAGTCTCCTGTTTCTGTTTAAATTGTCGAAGTGGACATGAAGAAGATTTGTAAATGACATCATATGTGAAAGGTATAATCTTACGGTCTTATAAGCTGGAAAACTTTTCTATTTGAGGCTAGTTCTTTTCTGAACCAGTCGCATGCTGTTACTAAAGAGTTCTTTTTTTTTTTTTTTTTTCGTTATTAATCTCTAAGTGGGCAGAGTGATTTCTCACTGCAAAGGCATATTAATTCTACAGCACTGCAGGCTCTTTAGCTCTAACAAATGAATATATTGCTTCCTTCAAGAAGTACATTCTGACTCTAAGACACCTGTGCACAATATCTCCTTCCAAGTTGTGTGTGTTTTAATGAAAAAATGTTTGATAGTAAAACCCTCTCAGAGAGCACAGCAAATTTCCAAGACCTATTGATGATTTATGGGACAATAGGAAAAGTCACACTGCTTTCTGGCAGAAATAATACATATACAAGTACTGGCTTGTGTCCAGGTGGAAACAATTCCTAGTTTCCTAGGAGAACTGTGTGTTAGGACTTGCCTATACAACCAGGGACACTTAGATATCTCAGATGTTACAGCTGATGTTCATTGGGTTGATGGTCACTTTTAATTTGACTAGATGATTTAGTTAGGGTTTTATTGCTGTTTAAGAGACACTGTGACCACAGCAACTCTTATAAAGGAAAGCATTTTCTTGGGGCTGGCTTACAGTTCTAAGGTTTAGTCCCCATTGTCACCATGAGGGGAAGCATGGCAGTGTGCAGGCAGACATGATGCAAGAGAAGAGCTGAAAGGTCTAAATCTAATTTGGCAGGCAGCAGGAAGAGAGATTAAGACATTGGGCCTGGCTTGAATTTCTCAAACCTCAAAACCCACTCCCAGTGCCATACTTCCTCCAACAAGGCCACACCACCTAATACTGTCACTCCCTATGAGCCTATGTGGGCCGTTTTCATTCAAACCACTACACCAGATCTAGAACTCATCTGTGAGTCATTCTCCTAGGTGTCTCAGTGAGGCTGATTCCACCAACAGACAGGTCTAACTAGGGAGAGAAAATTGACCCTGAGGGAAGGAGAAAGGAAGCTGAGGCCCACATTTCCTTCTCTGGTTTATGATACATCCAGATGTGAGCAAGTGCCTGCTCCCTCAACCAGGAGACGCTCCTGGGCCTTGCTTCTCCCACCACTAAGGACCCTATTCCCTGAATCATGAACCCAAATAAACACTTCTAAATGAAGTTCTTTCTTTCTTTCTTTCTTTCTTTCTTTCTTTCTTTCTTTCTTTCTTTCATTCTTTCTTTCTGTCTGTCTGTCTGTCTACTATTTGGTCACAAAGGTAAGTAATACACCAGGTGTTAGAAGTTGTCAGGGAACTTTTCTCTTGTTTGGGGCTGTACTGTAAATGTCATTATGGGAGCTGGTATCCCATGCTTAGCACAGATGGAGAGTGTTCCCAGAGGCCTTTGCTTTATGACATTTGTATTCACGCCCTGGTTCATGAATTACCATGGTGCAAAAAGGAATATTCACTGAACAACAACAATACATTGAGTACAAACACACTAGCCAGTGTGTTCTGACTGATAGTAAGCTACAAGAAGTTCTGTGAACAAGTTTTTTTGGAACAGGAAAGTGTTGAAGAAAACTAAATTATTCTGGAAGTATTAAAGAAAGGCATTAAATCTATGAACTTAGAGTTTATTACAACTAAGAACGACAATGTTCTCTGTGATCTCAGGAACATACAAGTTTAGAAATCACTTTAATTTACATGGCTGTATTGAGATTTGGGTTTCTTCACATGACACATCTGTCAACAGTCTGCTCTGTTTTCTATACACCAGGCATCCTGCTTTCTTGCTTCACAGTTTTTGGCCAATGAAAACACTGTTCACCAAGAAATACTGAGCTATCAGAGGATTTGTTCATTCAAGAGAGGATTCTTCTGCAATGTAACAACAGTGGGTGCTGATGTCTTTATCCAAGGCTGGGCAGTTCCTGGAACCCACATAGAAGCAGGAAAGAACTGAATCCCACAGTTACCCTCTCATATACACCTGTGGCATAAAGAAGAAAGAAAGAAAGAAAGAAAGAAAGAAAGAAAGAAAGAAAGAAAGAAAGATGAAGGAAGACAAAAAAGAAAATATGCACACATGCAATGAATTTTTAAAATTACATGTTTTTAGAAAAACAATTAATTGGAAAATAACTGGAATGTTTTTAATGGAAAAAGTAAATTAAATTAGATTATTTTGAATTAATTTATTTCATGTCATATTTTACTTAATTACATCCAAAAGTATTAACATGTATAAACATTTATTTTACTTGAAATTATGTTCAAGTATTGCTTTTTATACAAATTTGTTGCTTCTATTTTACATTTCCATTAGGCAATTAGTCTATTTGATTTTATTTCCATTAAATACAGTTAGAGAAAAATTGTGTAACAACAGAAATTACTAGAATTAATGAATTAGGAATCAGATCCTGAATCCTTGCCACAATCCTATCTACTCACATTTTGGAAAGTCGTATATGACAGGAACTGGCATTCTGATGCTCATTGCTCTGGTCTGGACCTCACTCTATTTCTGATATAGCCATGAAGCCAGAGATGAGTTTTGTTTGACTTCTGTTCAAGTACAAATTTCTATGAGAAACAAGTCTTGTCTTTGTAAAATTTTTTAGAAAATTCTGTGTTGAATCACTTTTTTATTCTAAGCCAATCTGAGAATGCGGTAACAAAAACAGTTAGCATTTAATGAGCCTTTACTGCTTTGGGACCACCCACAAGCTATATTCTCAAGAACAAGTACAGGCTCTGTGAGGAGCTAAGATGTCCAACGTGGTCCTGGAAGCCCCATCACCCTTGTGCCCTTCTCCTCTCAGGGTCCCAGAACCTCCATTTCCCTCCTGGTGTGAACATTTATCTTGGCTCTGTCTTGCCTTCCAGTCTTTGTCAGTCTCTCATTATTGCTTCCTAGTCACACATCTATCAGATGCCTCAAAGCATGTTGGTCGTATCCTGTACCATAGTGGAGGTGTCTCCCGGGTACCACACATCGCAGACTGTGCATGTCAACAAGCTTTAGACATTCACAGCTAGACAGATTGGGGAATTCCCACTGAAAGGAGGCATTGTTTAAATGCAGTTGCTTGCTCGTTAAACTCAGAGTATGTGCATTCTTTAAAATCCTGACAAGACTGCCCCAGAAGGACTTACAGAGATGTGGGTCACAGATCCTCCTTTGGGACTTGCAGTGAGGCAAGCCACAGAGAAGGTGAACAGTGAACCTGCCATAGGTCCATCCATGTGGTGCATAGTTTAGTTCACAATGTGATTGCTAGTTATTGCTCTTTCCCATTTCCTCCTTTCCCCCAGTCAATACTCATTTCTGAGGACAGAGCTTCTAGTAAGGCTTAGTGATGGCATTGAGCATGCCGTGTGCTCTTTCCAGAGTCACACTTGGAAGTTCTCCATGATGAAGTCATACCCCATTTCTTGTACCCTGCCCAGTAGATGTCCAGAAAGCATGTATGAGTATCCCTCCTGAGAATCACATCCTTCCTCACTGGCCTGTCTGTGCTCAGAACCCCAGGGACCTCCAATGCCAAGCCAGTGTATTTTCAACTTCCTTGCCCAGCCCAGCTAATTCATCTAATATGGAACTCCTCATTCTTCATAAGCGTGTGAATTATGTTTTGAAGTGAAAGCTTAAATGTGTATTACATTTGCATTCTTGGTTAGTAAAAGCTATAACAAGTAAATGTTGAGTGAACGTGTGCTCAGATTGTTCTCAGCCTTAAGCAGCTTCATCTTATTGCATGGAGAAATGTATGGGTGGTATGGGAGGAGGGTGTGTGTGTGTGTGTGTGTGTGTGTGTGTGTGTGTGTCTGTACCACACCATGTAAGACGGTGTCAAAGAGAGCCTTTTGATGGAAGGATTCTTTATAATAACTGTAGATGATCTGCCCACTGGTGACACTGTATAGGTAACCTCTGCTCTTAACTGTACATTCAGGCTTCCTCTGCAGAAGAGCATGGAAGAGTGAAATGGGATATGATTTCATCATGGAGAACCTCCAAGTGTGACTCTGGAAAGAGCATGTGGCATGCTCAGTGACATCACTAAGCCTTACTAGGAGCTCCATTCTCAGTAAGATCTTATTCCCTCCACCATCTCCTCAAAGTGTATGATCTCACTTGCGGCATGAAAAAAATTCAGAAAAATCCAATTTAGAGACATGATACAAAACCAGCAGTGTGTCCTGTAAACTTAAAGGGCCATATTTATCTGCTTCCCATTGCAATGTAATACAATAGACGAATAAAATATAAAGAAGAGTTTATTTGTGCTCACGTTTCCAAAGGCCTAAGATTAATGGTGGTAGCTGGTGATGAGATTTTTGATGGAAGGATCATGAGACAGACGGTGAGAGCACCACCTGACGTGGACTGGCAGCATGTGCATGCATATGTGATCGCCATCTTCACAAAGATGCAATCATGGGGCCTCCTCACCACCCTCTTCATCCTAATCATCCCCAGTGTCCACACCTCTGAACTCAAGAGTCAGATCACATTACAAACCTTTTCATACCTCAAACCAGAGATGAAATGTCAGCCCATCAAACATTGGGGGATGAGCGCATTATATACAAACCACAACAGCACTGACTGAAAACAAGGGAAGCCTGAGAGGAGACAGGACTCCTGTCCTCTAATGCTCTCGTTGGGGTGTTGAATCACAAAGGCACATTAAGGAGAATGAAAGGAATCTGAAATAGTCTGTTCCTCAGTTCACAGCAATCTCAATGCTATTTCACTAATGGAGCGTTGTGTGGCCTGTGTATTAATGCTACCAGCAATTTTAGCAATTGGGTGTGAAGCCTGTGTGAACTCACCTCTCTCTCTCTCTCTCTCTTTCTCTCTCTCTCTCTCTCTCTCTCTCTCTCTCTCTTCTGCAAATCTGAAACCAATTCAAAACATTAGAAGCCAAGCAGTGGTGGTGCAGGCCTTTAAGTCCAAACACTTGGGGAGGCAGAGGCAGGTGGATCTCTTGTGAGTTTGAGGCCAGCCTGGTCAACAAAGACAATTCCAGGACATCCAGGACTGTTACACAGAGAAAATTTGTCTTCAAAAACAAACAAAAATGAAACAAAACAAACAGACAAAAATTAGAAAATATTCATTCTTAAAGATGTTTCATAACATGAAAGATTTTACAGATATAAATTGTTATGGGGCCCACTGGAAATTATAAATCCCCCTTGTTAGTTTTGCTCTAAGGTTATAAACTAGGTAGATTCTTCCCTAAGGCTTGTCATTCTAACGTGCCAGGAGAATTTGATTTTACTGTTATTTTTTCCTGTCCCCAGAGGCTGACAAGGGAAAGAGATGAATTAAAACTCTCAGTGATCTGCAAATTTCCATATATCACCATGCAATAAAAACATCAGCAAAAAATTAAGGATTGTAATTTAGTCTAGCTTTATTACTAATGCATGAGAAGTGTGTTTAAGCAATTTAAATTAATAGCACACACGGTACAGCAATGAAGCTGTTGCTTGTTTCCAAGTCAAATGATCATGTTATAACGGAACTGTGGGTTTTTAAAAATCTCAGTGGAACTGCAGATAGACTAACTACCTTTTCTTGGCTCAGCCATTGAACTCATCCTGTGGCCTAGGCTTCTCTCCTCCTTAGACTCATCCCCCCCCCCCCCGCCCCTGGCTATGAGTTTGATGAGATTTTACTCTTACACTTTACCCTTGGGTTGAAATGTCATGGGTTCCCTGGTGTAGAACATATTTCCTTTGCAGGTGTGTAAGTCAAAAAGGAAGAATAATTTTCCAGAAATTATTCACTGAGCACATATACATGGGCCTATACCCTCCTGTACATGCTCGTGTGGATCTTTAGCCTGCCCTTCAGTTCTCACGTCACCACTCCAATCTGAAGCCCATCTGTGTGGTCATCCAAGGATTCCTGCAAAGGACAGTCTTACCACAAACAGAGTTTCAATGGTGCCATTGGTTCTTATCTGTGACGCAGGAATCGGTCAGCATCTACTCATCAGGGCATTTCTCTATGGAAACTTGAGATGGCAAAAGGAGCAGGGCCGAGGTAGAATGGGCACTGTGTTAGTCCCTTTATGCTTCTATACTAAACACTATAGACAGGCCACTTAATAAAGAGCAGAGACACATTTCTCAGAGTTCAGAAGACCAAGGGAAAGGTGGCAGCGTGTCTGATATCAGGTAGGGACTGCTGTCTGCTTTCAAGATGGTGTCTTGGTGCTTTGCTGTCACATCACTTAAAATGCCTAAACATGCTAGGGGCTAGCCTCAAGCTTTTCTGTAACAGGCTAGGCCACTGTGCTCTAATTAGGCCTTGCCTTCTGTATTGATCATAACAGAGAGAAGCCTAGGCCACAGGATGAGTTCAATGGCTGAGCCAAGAAAAGGTAGTTAGTCTATCTGCAGTTCCACTGAGATTTTTAAAAGCCCACAGTTCCATTATAACATGATAATCATTGTTCTTATAACGAAATATGAAAAATTCAAGAAGGAAGACTAGTTTGTTTCACAGATTACAGGTAGGGTGTCTGCACCTATCGTAAAGAAGAAAGAATATCAGGGTGGGTGGCATTCGACATGATAGATATGCTTACCTCATGGTGGCAAGAAAGCAGGAATGCAGAAAGGAAGGGATCAAGTACAGAATATCATCTTCCACACATGGCCCCATTTCTCCACTTCCTCCAACTAGACTCTACTTTCCTAGCATGTTTTCTTCACCCGCTGGGCATCAATCCTTAAACAACTTAGCTTTTGCAGTTACCTTAATCAAACAGTAATGACATAATTGTATTTTGATTGAGGTTTAATGTATAAGTTTTGGGTGGCACATTCAGACTCTAACCAATAATAATAGACTCTCCCATCTTTTCTTTTACATAGGAAGATGTGAGGGGATTTCCTTATTCTGCCTTCTCATGGGAGCTGGCCCTTCTGATAGGCTGCTGTGGATTTCTCTGCTCTAATTCCCTAAAACCCAGATGTTGGGTTCTAACATACAGTGGGCTATGGTGAGGCAGAGGAAACCAGTGGGGATGACCCAGGCTATGTGTGCTCCATCCTTAGCAATGGAATGAGGTGGCTTACAGAAGAGTGAGGCGTGCAGCTCTTCCCTCTCCATCAAATAGATGTAAAATGTAATGATAGCTTTGCTAAATGAGTTCTGGAAACAACTGCATGGTTCCAAGATCACCACTGTCTTCATCTTCCCGCCTGTTTGCCCACAGTGCCCTGCCTTCACTGAGCCCTCCTTTGCCTGGGATGCTCTTTCTTCTGGATCTCTGTAGTATTCAATATTCCAGAGAAACTGAAATGCATAAATGTTTTTGTAGCCCGTTGCTGGGAGCAGTCTGTCTCACCTGCATGCAGCCTGAGCAGCCAGCAGCGGAAGTCAGCAGAGACAGCAAATAGTGCGGCGCAGAAGCAAAGCATGTCCTATCAGAGTGAACCCTTGCTGTGCTCTGACGCCTGCTAACACTTGAAACACAGATAAGAGGATGAGGACAATGGCAAACTTTCACTTGTTCCTAACACTGCCATCCTCCAGTTTGCACAAGTAACACTTCCTACAGAAAGCATATCATGTTCTTTCTTCAAGAATGTAATTTCAATCTAGCTCCCCGCCCAGGCAGTGCAGATGTTTTCCTGGTAGTGCACTGAATATGGGTATCATGAAAAGAACTGTCTGAGTCAGAAACGAGTAGCTTTAAAGACTGCCAAATCCCCGCTGAGTGGAAGGACCTGAGCTAGGAGCTTCACAGTGGAAGAAAAATATAACAACTACTATGCTCTCCTTGTATACAGTAAGTGCTCCTCACACCAAAATCAGTATCCCAGAATCAGCTGCCCATGTCCAATTCACCCACAAAGCTTGCAGGAAATTCAAGCAACCCCCCAGAAACCTCTCATACTCTGCCCAGGTATTAAGTGGAAAGAGGTTTCAGTTTAGCCATCTTCTCACAGTGCCAAGGGTGGGCTATCTAAGGAGACTGTCTTGTTTGCAAATGGTAACAAATGTGTTCATCATGAGATGTCTATAAACAATTGGTGAACTCTGCAGAATGCAGAGGTAGATAATGCCAGTATCTGGTCAACTGCAACATGGCATGCTCCCAGAGTTCCTCCTTTTCTTCTTCTGTCTCTCTCTTCTTCCACCACATGTATTCTAGGTTCCCCTTTCTTTCCTGTGGACAATGGGCCAAATATTTGTACAAAAGGAGGGGATATCAAGAACCAAGTGCATACATCCAAATGCGGTGCTCTGATCTGTCCACAGCATGAGCCCCTTGTCTACAAGTATGTCCAGCCTCCTACACCACCCCCTCCAGAAACAAGTCTCTGGAAGGGAACTGGGGTCATCTGCAGCATTGCTGAAAAATTCAGTGCTACACACCCTTACTTTAGAAGTAGTACTCTTCCTGCAGGCTGACTTTGGGTTCAGGGTACAAGTTTACTCTAGTTTGACCTCTATGCCAATTGTCCTCCTCACCTGCTGGCATAGGTAACAATGTGACCTGTGTCCTGCCAGAGCTGGAATTTGAGCACTAAAAGGAAGAAAAGATGAGCCAATCAGTCTGGTATAGGAGCACTCACCTCTGGCAGGGGTATGTTGGGGGGTTTTGCAAAGGAAGGTGATCCACAGAATGGTAACGGTTCTTCCTATGTAGTCCTCTCAGAAGCAATGCTAATGGAAGATTATCAGACATAGGGCAAGGTTCAGGGTGGTGAGATAATGTGCAGGGACTCACCAGAGATCAGCAAGTGAAACCTTGTCACTGTGACATGAGGTAAATAACCACAATGAGATGAACAAGCAGGTATCTCTTTAAGTAGACCATTATAATTTAGCTGCTTCCTGATGTTGGGCAAGATCATCTCCATATTAAATCTGTGCAGCTGTGGGAATCCACAGGAGCCAAAATCTCCATCCTGGAAGCCAGTCTCATGGGTCTCATGAGATTCTTATGAGATCTTCAACAGACCTTAACCCTTTCTGTGAATTATATAGAAGCAAACAAGTACTTGGAGTTGGTCCTTCCATATGCTGCAGATGCCTGAGAAGTGTCCATACTCCTATATGTAATCCTGAAAGAACTCACTGATCACCAACTTGGACTTGGATTGAAACCTTACTCTGGTCTCTGGTCTCTCTCTATCTGGGATGGTAAGACATTTCTTTAGCTCAACCCAGGAAAAATTGTCAAGCAATCATTCATTCTTTTAAATAGTCTGAAAATGTGTAGCCACCATGTCTATAAACAAGGCCTGACAAAGATTTTTCTTCTGAATACTAGCATTTTTTAGATGAATTTTTACAAAATTGCTTTTATCAGAATGTTGTAGAAGGAAGGAAGGTGACACGATGCCTTTGTGTGTTCAACAGTCACAGCTGTCTTCTGAGGTAGCCTCCCTGTATATACATTTCTGGCTCTTCTGTTCCTTTTGATACTCAACTGGTCTTGTCCCATCTGCATGCCCTGTGTTCTCATCCATCACCTGTGCTAACACAGCATTAGATGCTGGCCGTGCCACAGTCTCAGGATAGCACTCCTCTTCCTAGGCAGCCTTACTCCAACAACATACAGGCCTGACCCTTGGCCTGGGTGTAACCTTAGCTTCTCACTATAAGCTTTTCTACTTGAAATGTTGAGTATTAACTGCTTGATGTGCTGGTTGACTTTTGAAACTGATTTTTGTTTTATTTTCTAGTGAAGGACTCAGGGGTGCAATACAGAGGATGCTCTGGAGTTGAGGTATCAGGTAGAATACTGGAGCACAACAGAGTTCAGCTTTCCATACCACCCAGGACTGGCATCTCAGGAGGTCCTGAGCCAGCCCAAGGACCTCGAAGGTACCCATGAAAACATGCTGAGGTCTGTTTAATTCCCTGATACTGCATTCTCCAAGAATGGATTTCAGTGAGCAGAGAGTAGTTGCTGTGAAGTGAAGGTCGAACACATCTCTCCTGAGGTTTTCATTAAACTCCCAACATAGCATGCAGTGTCTACAATTCACAATTACACGAAACCAATTCTCTCAGATACTGGTGTAATTTGGAAAAAAAAAGAGTTCACTTTACTTCATTTTCATGAAAGAAAAAGGCTGATATCAGGTGTGCTATCAACACCTACAGCAGCTACGAGCAATGCCCCCTAGACACATGCTCTAAATCAAACAGCAGCAAGTTCAATTCTATTCTGAAATGAAGATGAAAATTCACATGCGACAAGCTTTTGGCATCCTGTGTTCTTAAGTCAGGGATAGCCAAACTGCATTCAGTCAATCTGAAAACTCCCCCAAGAGCCTGTGTGATCATGGACAGACCACAGGAATGCCACTGTGATTTAAAGTCAAAGTTACCATCCTGTTACCGTCTGAACCCATGCAAGACTCAGCATTAGGTGGCAGGCCATCCTTCAGCTACAGATTCCTTGTGAAGAATTTGAGATGGTGACATGTGTAATCTGCTTGTTGAGAAGTTCAGACAGCATTGTGAAAATGGTGTTGACCAGAACAGATTCCCCATAATAGTGATAATCTGGGTGAGTCTATTCACAAACTCTCCTCCCTCCACACCCTCTCCTTTACACCCCATAAATAATCCCCCACTCCAACAAAGACAGATGGATATCTGGCAACTTAAAAGCCATTATGAAGTCTGTCTCTGTAAATTATAATAGCTAAGTCATCCATGAATCAGAAATAGTCAACTCAGACCTACGCGTGGAAGGCAGATGATGTTAACAGGAGACCTGAATAATATTTAGGTCCAAAATCCCATATGGAAAGTCATACCCTCACCATGGAAGGAAACAAATGAGAAGCTGTGCCTTCCCTGTGGGTGGGGAAAGAGGAGGCAGAGTTAGGATTATTACTATAAGATGAAACACCATGACCAAAGCAGTTTGGAGAGGAAAGGGTTTGTTTGGCTTAGGCTTCTACATCACTGCTCATCCTTGAAGGAAGTCAGGACAAGAACTCTAACAGAACAGGAAGCTGGAGGCAGGGGCTGAATCACAAGCCGTGGAGGATGCTGATTACTGGTTTGCACCCCTTGACTTGTGCAGTCTGCTTTCTCATAGAACCCAGGACCACCAATAAAAGGATAGCCCCACCCACAGTGGAATGGGCCCTCCCACATCAATTACTAATTAAGAAAATGTCCTACTGTCTTGCTCACTGCCATATGTCACAGAGGCATTTTCTCTCATTTTTTTCCAAAAATTTTTTATTAGATATTTTCTTAATTTACATTTCAAATGCTATCCCGAAAGTTCCCTCCTCCCTCCCCCCACCCTGCTCCCCTACCCACCCACTCCCACTTCTTGGCCCCAGTATACCCCTGTATTGGGACATAGAAAGTTTGCAATACCAAAGGGCCTGTCTTCCCAATGATGGCCGACTAGGTCATCTTCTGCAACATATGCAGCTAGAGACATGAGCTTTGGGGGTTCTGGTTAGTTCATATTGTTGTTCCTCTTATAGGGTTGCAGACCCCTTCAGCTCCTGTGGTACTTTCTCTAGCTTCTCCATGGGGAACCCTGTTTTCTATCCTATAGATGACTGTGAGCATCCACTTCTGTATTTGCCAGGCACTGGCATAACCTCATATGAGGCAGCTATATCAGGGTCCCTAAAGCAAACTCTTGCTGTCCTATGCAATAGTGTCTGAGTTTGGTGACTGATTATGGGATGGATCCCCCGGTGGGGTAGTCTCTGGATAGTCCATTCTTTCGTCTTTGCTCCAAACTTTATCTCTGTAACTCCTTTCATGGTTATTTTGTTACCTATTCTAAGAAAGAATGAAGTATCCACATACTGGTCTTCCTTATTCTTGATTTTCTAGTGTTTTGCAAATTGTATCTTGGGTATTCTAAGTTTCTGGGCTAATATTCACTTATCAGTGAGTGCATATCTAATGATTTCTTTTGTGATTGGGTGACCTCACTAAGGATGATATCCTCCAGATAACATGCATTTGCCCAAGAATTTCATAAATTCATTGTTTTTAATAGCACAGTAGTATATTTACTGTGTAAATGTACCGCATTTTTCTATATTCATTCTTCTGTTGAGGGACATCTGGGTTCTTTCCAGCTTCTGGCTATTATAAATAAAGCTGCTATGAACATGGTGGAGCATGTGTTCCTATTACGATTTGGGACATCTTCGGGGTATATATATGCCCAGGAGAGGTATTGCTAGATCCTCCAATAGTACTATGTCAAATTTTCTGAGGTACCGCCAGACTGACTTCCAGAGTGGTTGTACAAGCTTGCAATCCCACCAGCAATGGAGGAGTGTTCCTCTTTCTCCACATTCTTGGCAGCATCTGCTGTCACCTGATTTTTTGATTTTAGCCATTCTGACTGGTGTGAGGTGGAATCTCAATGTTGTTTTGATTTGCATTTCCCTGATGATTAAGGATGTTGAACATTTTTTCAGGTGTTTCTCAGCCATTCGGTATTCCTCAGTTGAGAATTTTTTAGCTCTGTACCCCATTTTAATGGGGTTATTCGTTTTTCTGAGGTCCAGCTTCTTGAACTCTTTGTAGATATTAGATATTAGACCCCTATCAGATTTAGGATTGGTAAAAATCCTTTTCCAATCTGTTGGTGGTCTTTTTGTCTTCTTAGTAGTGTCTTTTGCCTTACAGAAGCTTTGCAATTTTATAAGGCCCCATTTGTCAATTTTTGATCTTACAGCACAAGCCATTGCTGTTCTGTTTAGGAATTTTTCCCCTGTGCCCATATCTTTAAGACTTTTCCCCACTTTCTCCTCTATAAATTTCAGTGTCTCTCGTTTTATGTGGAGGTCTTTGATCCACTTAGACTTGAGCTTTGTACAAGGAGATAAGAATGGATCAATTCACATTCTTTTACATGTTAACTGCCAGTTGTGCCAGCACCATTTGTTGAAAATGCTGTCTTTTTTCCACTGGATGGTTTTAGCTCCCTTGTCAAAGATCAAGTAATCATAGGTGTGTGGGTTCATTTCTGGGTCTTCAATTCTATTCCATTGATCTACCTGTCTGTTGCTGTACCAGTGCCATGTAGTTTTTATCACAATTGCTCTGTAGTACAGCTTAATGTCAGGCATGGTGATTCCACCAGAGGTTCTTTTATTGTTAAGAATAGTTTTTGCTATCCTAGAATTTTTATTATTCCAGATGATTTTGCAAATTGCCCTTTCTAACTCAGTGAAGAATTGCGTAGGAATTTTGATGGGGATTGCATTGAACCTGTTGATTGCTTTTGGCGGGATAGCCATTTTGACTATATTAATCTTACCAATCCATGAGCATGGGAGATCTTTCCATCTTCTGATATCTTCAATTTCTTTCTTCAGAGACTTGAAATTCTTGTCATACAGATCTTTCACTTCCTTAGTTAGAGTCACATCCAGGTATTTTATATTATTTGTGACTATTGTGAAGGGTGTTGTTTCCCTAATTTCTTTCTCAGCCTGTTTATCCTTTGTGTAGAGAAAGGCCATTGATTTGTTTGAGTTAATTTTATATCCAGCTACTGCACTGAAGCTGTTTATCAGGTTTAGGAGTTCTCTGGTGATGTTTTGGGTGTCACTTATATATACCATCATATCATCTGCAAACAGTGATATTTTGACTTCTTCCTTTCCAAATTGTATCCACTTCATCTCCTTTTGTTGTCAAATTGCTCTGGCTGAGACTTCAAGTACTATATTGAATAGGTAGGGAGAAAGTGGGCAGCCTTGTGTAGTCCCTGATTTTAGTGAGATTGCTTCCAGTTTCTCTCCATTTAGTTTGATGTTGGCTACTGGTTTGCTGTATATTGCTTTTATTATGTTTAGGAATGAGCCTTGAATTCCTGATCTTTCTAAGACTTTTATCATGAAAGGGTGTTGGATTTTGTCAAATGCTTTCTCAGCATCTAACGAGATGATCATGTGGTTTTTTTGTCCTTGAGTTTGTTTATATAGTGCCTTACTTTGATGGATTTCCATATATTAAACTATCCCTGCATTCCTGGGATGAAGCTTACTTGGTCATGATGGATGATCGTTTTGATGTATTCTTGGATTCGGTTTGCGAGGATTTTATTGAGTATTTTTTGCATCTATATTCATAAGGGAAATTGGTTTGAAGTTCTATTTCTTTGTTCGATCTTTGTGTGGTTTAGGTATCAAAGCAACTGTGGCTTCATAGAATGAATTCGGTAGAGTACCTTCTGTTTCTATTTTGTGGAATAGTTTGAGGGGAGTTGGAATTAAGTCTTCTTTGAAGGTCTGATAGAACTATGCACTAAACTCATCTGGTCCTGGGCTTTTTTTGGTTGGGAGACTATTGATGAGTGCTTCTATTTCTTTAGAGGAAATGGGACTGTTTAGATTGTTAATCTGATCCTGGTTTAACTTTAGTACCTGGTATCTGTCTAGGAAGTTGTCCATTTCATCCAGGATTTCTAGTTTTGTTGTGTATAGCCTTTTGTAGTAGGATCCGATGATACTTTAGATTTCCTCAGGTTCCATTGTTATGTCTCCTTTTTCATTTCTAATTTTGTTAATTAAGAGACTGTCCCTGTGCCCTCTAGTTAATCTGAATAAGGGTTTATCTATCTTGTTTTTTTTCTCAAAGAACCAGCTCCTGGTTTGATTGATTCTTTGAATAGTTCTTTTTGTTTCTACTTGGTTGATTTTGGCCCTGAGTTTGATTTTTTGCTGCCGTCTACTCCTTTTGGGTGAATTAGCTTCCTTTAGTTCTAGAGCTTCTAGGTCTGCTGTCAGGCTGCTAGTGTATGCTCTGTCTAGTTTCTTTTTGGAGGCACTCAGGGCTATGAATTTTCCTCTTATGTTTGCCTTCATTGTGTCCCATAAGTTTGGGTATGTTGTGGCTTCATTTTCATTAAACTCTAGAAAGTCTTTAATTTTTTTCTTTATTTCATCCTTGACCAAGAAATCATTGAGTAGAGTGTTGTTCAGTTTCCACATGAATGTTGGCTTTGTATAGTTTATGTTGTTATTGAAGATCAGTCTTAGTCCATGGTGGTCATATAGGACATAATTTCAATATTTTTGTATTTGTGGAGGCCTGTTTTGTGACCAAATATATTGTCAATTTTGGAAGAGGTACCATGTGGCGCTGAGAAGAAGGTATATCCTTTTTTTTAGGATAAAATGTTCTGTAGATATCTATTAGATCCATTTGTTTCATGACTTCTGTTAATGTCCATGTTTCTCTGTTTAGTTTCTGTTTCTAGTATCTGTCCATTGGTGAGAGTGGGGTGTTGAAGTCTCCCACTATTATTGTGTGAGTTGCAATGTGTGCTTTGAGCTTTACTACAGTTTCTTTAATGAATGTGGCTACCCTTGTATTTGGAGCATAGATATTCAGAATTGAGAGTTCATCTTGGTTGATTTTACCTTTGATGAGTATGAAGTACCCCTCCTTGCCTTTTTTGATAACTTTGTGTAGAAAGTCAATTTTATCCAATATTAGAATGGCTGCTCCAGCTTGTTTCTTTGGACCATTTTCTTGGAAAATTATTTTCCAGACTTTCACCCTAAGGTAATGTCTGTCTTTTTCCCTGAGGTCAGTTTCTTGTAAGCAGCAAAATGTTAGGTCCTGTTTGTGTAGCCAGTCTATTAGTCTATGTCTTTTTATTGGGGAATTGAGTCCATTGATATTAAGAGAAATTAAAGAAAAGTAATTGTAGCTTCCTGTTATTTTTGTTGTTGAAGTTGGGATTCTGTTCTTGGGGCTGTCTTCTTTTAGGATTGTTGAAGGATTACTTTTTTGTTTTTTCTAGGGTGTAGTTTCCATCCTTGTGTTGGTGTTTTCCCTTTATTATCCTTTGAAGGGCAGGATTTGTGGAAAGATATTGTGTGAATTTGGTTTTATCATAGAATACTTTGATTTCTCCATCTATGATAATTGAGAGTTTTGTGGGATTTAGTAGCCTGGGCTAGCATTTGTGTTCTCTTAGGGTCTGTATAACATCTGTCCAGGATATTCTGGCTTTCATAGTCTCCAGTGAGAAGTCTGGTGTAATTCTAATAGGCCTGCCTTTATATGTTACTTGACCTTTTTCCCTTACTGCTTTTAAAATTCTGTCTTTATTTAGTGCATTTTCTGTTCTGATTATTATGTGTCTGGAGGAATTTCTTTTCTAGTCCAGTCTATTTGGAGTTCTGTAGGCTTCTTGTATGTTCATGGGCATCTCTTTCTCTAGGTTTGAGAAGTTTTCTTCTATAATTTTGTTGAAGATATGTGCTGGCCCTTTAAGTTGAAAATCTTTATTCTCGTCTACTTCTATTATCCATAGATTTGGTCTTCTCATTGTGTCCTGGATTTCCTGGATGTTTTGAGTAAGATCTTTTTGCATTTTGCATTTTCTTTGATTGTTGTGCCCATGTTCTCTATGGAATCTTCTGCACCTGAGATTCTCTCTTCCATCTCTTGTATTCTGTTGCTGATGCTCGCATCTATGGTTCCTGATTTCTTTCCTAGTGTTTCTATCTCCAAATTTGTCTCACTTTGGATTTTCTTTATAGTTTCTATTTCCCTTTTTCGGTCTTGCATGGTTTTGTTCAATTCCCTTACCTGTTTGGTTGTGTTTTCCTGTAGTTCTTTAAGGGATTTTTGTGTTTCCTCTTTAAGGGCTTTTACCTCTTTAGCAGTCTTCTCCTGTATTTTTTTAAGTGAGTTTTTAATGTCCTTCTTAATGTCCTCTACCAGCACCATGAGATATGATTTTTAATCTGAGTCTTGCTTTTCGGGTGTGTTGGGGTATCCAGGGCTGTCTGAGTTGGGAGTGCTGGGTTCTGTTGAAGGTGAGTGGTCTTGGTTTCTGTTATTAAGATTCTTACCTTTGCCTTTTGCCATCTGGTAATCTCTGGAGTTGGTTGTTATAGTTGTCTCTGGTTGGAGCTTGTTACTCCTGTGTTTCTGTTAGCCTCTGTCAGCTGTCCTAGGAGTCCAGCTCTCTCCTGAGTCTCAGTGGTTGGAGTAGTTTCTGCAGGCAAGCTCTCCTCTTGCAGGATAGGTGCACTGAGGTCTGGTGTTCAGACCTGCCTCTTGGGTAAAGTTGAAGGCCCGATATAGGGCCTGTCCCAGAAGATGTGTTGCCTCTGCTGCCTGCACACTCACCTGCACAAACTGCTCTCTGAGGGACCCATGACTCAAGTTGGTTCCCTCCCAAGCTCTGGCAGGCAAAGCCTTCCCGGGCAGACACCTCTCCTCAGGCAGGGAAGGTGCCCGGATGTCTGGAGACTGAAACTGGTTCTGTCCCAGAAGCTGTATTGCTTCTGCCTGTCCCAGAAGCTGTGTTGCTTCTGCAGTCCACACTCTCACCTGTGCAGACTGGTCTCTGAGGGACCTGGGACCCAAGTTGGCTCCCTCACGAGCTCTGGCAGGAAAAGCCCGCCTGGGCAGACACCTCTCCTCAGGCGGGGAAGGTGCCAGAATGTCTAGTGCCCAAAACTGGGCCTGTCCCAGAAGCTGTGTTGCTTCTGCGGTCTTCTCAGTCACCATTTGCAGTCCTCGACCTGACTTGAGCAGACTGGTCTCTGAGGGAGGCATTTTCTCAATTGAGGGTACCTCCTTTGTAATAGCTCTAGTTGTACTAAGTTGACATAAAACTGGCCAGCATACTACACCCTCTCAGTGTGCAAATTCATGCTTTCTCTGAGGGTAGGATACAGGTGGTGGGAAACCATGCCCTGTAGCCACATTCTCCTTTTAGATTAGGACAGGCCAGTAAGGTAAAGGTGGGAGCCGCATTCCCCGTGGGCAAGGCAGGGACCTCACAACTCCAAACCCTTTTCTGTATCCAGAGGCCCCAGAAAGTCCACATTTTCCAGTTTTTGATAGAGATATAAAATAAAAACACCCTATTGCTTTTATGTGACATTTTCATCTTTAAAAGAAATCCCAGTTTGCCTACCAAAAAAAAAAAAAAAAAGCTCAAAAATGCACATCTCCATTGGTCTTCAGCTGGCAGGCTTTGCTTTAAGGGCCTCAGCTGCTGGAGGTAACAAACACACAAAGGCAGGCACTTCCTTTTGTGTTCTCTTTTGCTCTTTCTCCCAAATCAGCCTCAAATACAGCAGACCATGTGAGTCATTTGTGTGTGTGTGTGTGTGTGTGTGTGTCCACATTCAGATTTCAGCACAGGACTGGTCAGAAGCCATGTGCAGCCTGTGAGCTGCAACAGCTGTGCCTGGTGCTGACCATGGTCCTGAGATACTACTATCCAGAACCTGGAATCAATTCTACTTGGAAGGATTACATTGAACACTGACAGCAAATTCGGCGAATGTAACCATCAAAAGGCTTGCTGTGCACAGCTACTCACCAATGAAATACATCACATTTTGAGGTGTCTCATTAAGTAATTTGTACTCTCCAGGCTAGAATCCTACTTTAGGAAATAAGGTAAGAAAGATCACTTCACTATGCCAATGGTACAAGTCCAGGGAGAGACACAAATCTACTTCCTTTATTATGTGGGGAGCCTTTTATCTCCAGCTCAGAAATAAGACCAGCTGTTCACTGGTTTTCTCAGAAGATGCTAAGCAAAAATGTTTTCTCAAAGAGAAAATGTTTGTAAGTAAGGCTGTGATCAGCTCTTAAGGCTGCCACCTCATAGTCAATTAAATGGCCTGCTGACTTACTTCTTTGTAAGTGAACAATGCTAGGTTTTTTTTTCCAGTAACATTCTAAAATTGGCATTTTGAGGCAGTGGGTATTTGAGTGTGAAGTGATCCAGACTGCTAGTACACATGATGGGTCATGCCCAACTTTAAAATTGAAAAGTGCATTGTGGTTTCCATTGAGCACATACAAGAGTAACTTTGGAAAGGAAGATGAAGTTATTATTGCTTTGATGGTTGCCATTTTCAGATATGATTGTAGGGACTTTTTTCTCTCCCTCAGGGCTAAAGTAACTAGAACTGATTATAATGAGGACTATGGGGTAACTAGCGGGATCCGTGGGGGGTTCCTCCTCTGGGTCTTTCTAGTCCTCTCCAGGCTAGGGGATATTCTAGAGCTCTGAGTCACTTTCTTTCCACTCATATGAATGTTGATACTGGGGTATGTGGAGCACCAGGCAGGCTTCACACATGGTTTCTCAGAAAACTACAGCATCTCAGGCAGAAAAACAGAACTGTCTGTCTTTTAAGAACACATTCACTGGAAAATAAAAGGCAGAATTATGTTATAGCCCAAGCTTTCATCATTTCCCTTCTAGAAAACAGCTTGTTCAGAATTCCGGAGTAGCTGGCAGAACCAGTCAGCTGTGTNCACCAGGCAGGCTTCACACATGGTTTCTCAGAAAACTACAGCATCTCAGGCAGAAAAACAGAACTGTCTGTCTTTTAAGAACACATTCACTGGAAAATAAAAGGCAGAATTATGTTATAGCCCAAGCTTTCATCATTTCCCTTCTAGAAAACAGCTTGTTCAGAATTCCGGAGTAGCTGGCAGAACCAGTCAGCTGTGTTTTTCAGCTATCTGTCAAGGTTTTGAGTCTGTACGTGTTAAGGGTGTGTACCTTGACCAAGTACTGATTCAGGCCACCCACCCATATTGTTGGTCTTTTCTGAAGACCAGAGGTGGTTTTGAGAGTACACGTCAAAGGCAGGAGGGCCTTTTAGCAAGGCAATATGGTGACACAAGGTGACACATGTCCTGGTACACATGCAGTGGGTCCATTTTGGCTCTGCATCTCATCAGACCCCACCATGTACATGGGACAGGATTCCACCCTGCACCTCAGTGGTCCTGTTCCCATCATCCCAGAGCTCTCCCTCGTGCTTCATAGGCATATCATTTCAAACTTCCACACTTTAGGCTCACTACTCTCCAAGGGACATCCCTGTATTGTTAAAGAACTACACATGTCCGAGAGGACCAAGAGGGACCTGAATATATAGCTATAGGATACTGGTCTGTGACCAATGATAGTAGTTTTTACACAGGTAACCTATTAATTAAGCACAAACATCTAGAAATTAAGCTCCCACCATGATTAACAGTTCAAAGTTGAGGCAAGAGGTGTTTGAAGGAAGAGTTCCAATGAGGTCACCACAGGCTTAGCACACAGCAGTGCTACCATTTACACACGCTGACTCTGTAATGTCTGAGGATAACAATGATGCCTGTGCCATCTCCTGAATTCAAGAAGTCAGGCTTGGGTCGCTGCCCAGTTCTGATGCATCTCATCTCTCTGAGCTTCATTCTCCTTACTGAAGAGGTCCCTGTGAGGATACCAAGTGAGGTTGGATGCTATCTGCAGCATGGTTAGATTGCAGTCCTAATTTGGAGGTGTGCAGGTCTCTATTTCTACATTGTTGTTCTTCTGAACCTGTTGCCCATAGTGAAGACTGAGACGTCCTGGAGAGGAAAAGAACAGAAAGAGACCTTTATCCAGTATTTGTAGATTTCAGTTGCCATTATAGAAAAAACACTCAGAGAGGAGACACAGTAAGAAATTGGGAGGAAATGTGTCACAGCAGGAAAAGCCAAGCTGAAGAGGAAGTTTGTGTTCTAAAGAGCATTATAATTTAGCTCCTCTTGGGGACTTTATACAAAATTGGGAGCATGGTACAAGGTTGCATATGTTAATTTTGCTTAGGAGTAGTTGACTAAGGATATGTAATTTCTTTGTCAAGATTGTGCAAGCTAAAAGATCAGACACAATGTATAAGGTTATAGCTGTTATTTTTTTTTTCTTAATTTTTAGTTAGCATACCAAGTTTCATTATAACATTTTCCACACATGTCTGGCTTACAACTTAGCATTATTTTCTCCAACCATGCATCCTTGTTCCTACAAATATCATCATTTTACTTTTCTTTACAGGTGAAGCTATTTTTCTTCCATGGCAAGGCCCAGCTTGACAGTCTTGATCCCACCTCCAGACACCGTATGGTCAATAGATGGTAAGGTTTTGCTGTTTACAGTAGGTTTTTCTTCCTTAAATCTTCCCTCTGACCCTTTCCTGCCTGTGGGTCAGTACTAACCACAAATCCCCAAAGCAGATTGATCTGCTCTTTGTCTCTTCCATTCATCTGATGAGCCTGTTCATTAGACTTCACAGTAGCTCTGAAGTTATTCCAAACTGCTTGTTGCAGGCTTGTTTCTACTTGGCCAAATACTCTTCAGTGAAAAGGAGTAACTTAAAAGTCTTTGTCATTATTCAATGAAAAGTGACCTCAACCAGAACTACGGTCAGGGTAGGATGGAAATGATACATGCTCTGAGGCTAGATAATAGGAAGTGGGACAAGGGGTGTGAGCTTTCTCGGGGTGGGTAAAGATTTAATGTATAACATTAGTAACATTGTATTGTGTACTGGAGAAAATGCTGAGAGTAGATTTGGTTTCTTCTTACCATACATCAAAAGGTGGCAGCTAAACCAATGTGCTTATCTGTAGTCATTTCACTATTTCCATGTGAATGGTGTGTGTGTGTACAGGTCACAGCTTTAAATGTATGTGTCAAAAATGAAAGGCAGAAAGTGATAAAGAGAAACAATACAGAAATATATAGAGATAAGACAGAGCCAGAGACCAGGGAGAAGGAGAATGTTGAGGCAGGGTTGGAGGTCTGGGGCAGGGGAAAGGAAGGACATATGGAGTCTAATTTATAGAGTTAGAATTGATTTTTAACCATTTGTTCTAGCAAATTATCTCAAATACACGCTAGAATAGTTCTTTTACATCTCCTATCCTCTACTAAAATGACTATCATCATCACCACATTACTATAGCAATGTATGGCCAAAGGATATAAGGAACAATACTGCTTAGCATTGTAGTAGCTTAGTATTAGAGAAGTCACACTGGAAAAGTCTGGCCAGAACTTACCAAAGACAGAGGGGCTTCCAGACAGAGGATCCAGAAGCCCCCCAAAATTGTCTCTGCCAGCTATGAGGAAGATAACATGAGCTTCAGTGGGGAGGGAGGAGAGAGACTAGGGATCCACACAGGGGCTGGCTGGAGAGCAGAACATCAGGTGGGGAGAATGGGAACACAGCCGGAAGCTGAGCACGGGATGCACAGTGTAGATAAATATTCCTTCAGTTCTCCCCACCCTCCTATTTGGAGACTCCCTACATAGGTAGCCAGAACGCTGAGAACCTCTCATCAAGACTAGCACTGCCAGAGCCTCCAGCAAACTTAATTCATCAGAAACATCAAAGCAATCCTGGTTGGAGAGAGACAACTGGACCCTGATGCTTCTCCTGCCCTCTTTTTCCTGTGGCATTGTACCCACATCCTCACTGGGCAGGTAAAGGTCTGTTCATCTGGACCAAGTAACATCTGGCCAGGAGGCATCATTTGCCTTCTTCTGAAACCCTCTCATAGAGGCACATTATCCCCTCTCAGGCACATGACTTAGCTACATACCTGTGAAGACAATGGGAACTTGCTTTGCAGCGCACAGCTGGAATTAGCAGAGTTAAAGTGATGCTATGTTAAGTTGTAAAAGTTGATGTGTTACCTTCCTAGCTTTTAAAGCCCTACTTTATTTGGTTATTTATAAGACAATTTAATTTCACTTATAATTGCTTTATGGATTAATTATCACAATGATTATATGAATATTTAATACAAGTTTATGTGTTTACAGAGAGTATCTTGAAAATTAGTTGCCATGTATCAGTTGGCTAATCTTAATAATTTATATTCATAAATGCAGTTCACTTTCATTAGCAACAACCGTTGGAAAATAATGTGAACATATTACTGAGAGTACTACCACTGGGGGTTGCTGAAAGTAATTATTTATGCAAATATTCAAACAGTTTAAATGTTTGAGAATTACTTAGATAAAAATCTCTTTCCTTGTAAAGTTGGTATTCTAGAGTCTCAGGAGCGTCTAAAAATGACAGTTGTTACTGCTCAAACCCGGATTTCAGTGTGGCCTGACGCCACTGTGCTCTGGGACCCAAATGACTTTAGTCCTAATGGCTTTCCTCTTTCTATTTTGCTTCAGTTTAGCAACATGGTAAAATTTCCAGGAATCCAAGGGGCTTGGGTACGCATGATTCATTTCAATGATAATTTTCTCATAGTGACAAGTCTGTAGTCTAGGGTTCTCTAGTCCTCTCTAGCAAGTGTGTAAATGGAATGCTGTTGCGTAGGGCAGTAGACATCCCATCAGCCTGAGAAATCTGCCAACGGGTTGCTTGGATCACATTTTATCTGGCCCAGGCCACAAATTCTTTGTGTCTTCCAAGCTGGGTTATGCTTCTCTGGGGTCTCTGAAATGTCCTCAGCCTGTGTCCCCGAAGAGACCTGGTGTAAGTTACCTGAAGCTTAACTCCTGTTTATCTTAATTAACTTCATCCTATTCATCGGACTTGACTATCCTAATTCTTTTATTTAATCCTAAAATTTATTTTTTTTAAAAAATGAGAAATTTTTCAAAATTTGAATACCTAGTCAACCAGAATAAAACCCTATACAATTCGATAAACTTTTATACAGTTTGAGTAAGCATCTGAAACAAAAGCTGTTAAGCTTCATATTGAATTTTATGCTTTCACCACTGAATATATTTTTATGTACTTATCCACTACCAAAAAAATTGAAAAAAATCCTTAACAAAGTGCTTTGCTTAGCTTCTGGTCAACTTGAATCATCTCAGGAGGAACTTCAGTTGAGAAAATGCCCCACCAGATTGGCTTACGGGCAAGCCTGTGGAACGTTTTCTGGGTTAATGATCAATATTGGAGTGCCTAGCCCACTATGGCAACTGGCACCCTGGCAGGTGGTTTTGAGTTGTATTTTTTTAAAAGGTGCAGGCTGAGCAAGCTAGGAAAAGCAGGCCAGTAAGAAGCACTCCATGGCTTCTGCATCAGCTCATGCCTCCAGGTTCCTGCCTTGAGGTCCTAGCCTGACTTCCCTGGATGTCGGGCTGTGAGCTGTAAACTACAATCAACCTGTTCTGCCTCAAGCCGGTCAGAGTCTTAATTATGGCAATAGAAAAATCTGACTAAGAGGCAAAATTAGAATTAGAAAAATAATATCATTATCCCTTTCATAACTTATATTCATTGGTTGTATTCAATCTTTCTTCATTCTGTAATATTTATTCTTTCCTGTTCTGTTTTTCACATGTCACATTGCACCCATATGTACATTTGTTTACACACACACACACACACACACACACACACACACACACACACATACACACCAAGGAATATGAAAGAGAATATGTATTTTTTTCTTTATGTAATTATGTGACTTTGATTAATACATACATTCTGACTTCATCTATTTTTTCTGCAAATCTTGTGATCTAATTTTCCTTCAGAGTTGAATAGCACACACACACACTCACACATTTTCATTATTCAGTCATCTGATCTGTTGATGGACAATTAGGTTGATTCCGATTCTTTGCTATAGTGCATGAAGCATCAATAAACATAGGGAGTGCAAATATCTCTATGACAGGATATGGGATCATCTGGATATATTACCAGGAGTAAAATAACAGGATCATCAACCTTACTTATGCCAAGTGGGTGTTTATGTTGTTGACTACTGTATATACAATGTATACTTTAGGACCCAGAATCCAGTAAGTGTGCAACCCAAGTCCAATAACTTAGCACTGAGACCAATTGCTGACTACAGCCTAGCCCAGCCTCTACCTCACTCCCTCAGGTGGCTGACACTGGGCTAAGGTGAAAGGGACAGTTCCCACATTGGCAGGCCAGACATGAGGACCAAGTGTAAGCACCCTTGTTGTGAGTTTCATTGGCTCAGAGGGTGTTTGGTGGCATGTAATGTGCAATGGCCATTGTCCTACCTTCCCACTACCTGCCCCTAGCCTTCCCACTCATCCAGATCACAATTATGCACCTGCAGCCGTCACCACACTTCTGGATTCCAGACCCAAGCTCTAGACTCACACTGCAACTCAACACACCTAACCTCACTCACACCTTTCTGAAGGAAACAAGTGAGCTGTTTGGGTGATGGGCCTAAAAATACCTGATCCTTCCTGTGTTCAATTACTACTTTCAGATCTCTCTAGATTTTACTGGTGAATCTTGACAATGTGATGTCTTATCCTAATAGAAGCACAGGCTCTGCATGTGGCCCCGACTTGACCATTTAAGGATACCATCAGAAAATATAACGGAGGTATAATGGACACTGAGCACAGACCTTCCAAATGGAAGCATCTTTAACACGAAGGCAAGGGAAAGGTCTTTTCAACTTTTCCCTTGGATGAAAGGTAAAGGCAACACCTCAGCCAGAGTCCACCTGCTCCTGCAGCTCCTTCCCAGCATCAGGGATTCATCAGAGATGAAAAGCGTTCTTGCATCAACCTTTCTGAGTATAAGCAGCCACAATTCTTTCACTCCCTGTAGCTGCTTCTTTATTGGTTTCATTTTGTTTGAGTGATGAAATACATTTACATTCTCTCAAAAGAACCCAAAGGAATTTAGAAACCTTTTTATGTGTAGGAGAAAGGCAATAAAAAAAATAAATAAATAAGGACTTAGAAAATTTAACAATTCTACTTCTACCATGGGAGAATCTGAGAACAATGGGGTGGCGTTTGGGTCCTTTGTAAGAGGCTGCTAATGTTTCCATTTTCATCAGGCAGATAATGCAGTCTACTAAGCCCACAGGAGAGTCTGTTTATCTTTAGCTGAAAACCTGCTTCCTTGTGCATGTTGAAGAGCCCTGGAACCCAGGGAATTTAGCATTGCAAACCTCCCTCTGACCCACGAAAAGCCCAAGTAGATGTTCATCCTCCAAGAGGTAACACAAGATTACCTGCCCACCAGGCCCAGGGCAGTGCTTAGGAAGGTGGGCTTCACACCAGCACACCTCCGAACAAGTGCTCTCTCCTCCTCTCTCTTCCCTCCCCTCCTTTCCCTTCCTCCCTTTCTGCCTGTGTTTTGGGCAGCTGCTCCTTTCTAGAAATTGGACTTGCACACCTGCTGTCCCTCAAAGACTCTTACTCTAGGCTATCTTCCAGGCTCTAAGCTGTCCTCACAGGACCCTTGAAGCCCATGGTGGTCACAGGTTAGTGGGTATGCGGCTATTTGTCACACCCCAGGATACCTGCTATTGGGTAACTTCAAACTGACCACAGATGTCTAAGATTTTGTGCTCTGGTGGATGGGGACAGAGTACTTCATTTGGCTTGTGGCTTGGGTGTCTTTCCCTCCTCCTTAGTCTCAGCTTCCTCCAACAAATGTGAAGAGTTGACAAGATTTTTTTTTTTTTTTTTGGAAATAATCTATGCATTAAATTGTGTCTACCAGAGCTGATGGGATTGCTTAGTGGTTAGGACAGTTTCCTCCTCAACCTTGAGTGGCAGATTTCAGATCCCTGTATCTGCCTAGCAAGGCATTTCTCCCTACAAATGTCTGTAATCCCAACTCCATATGTCCATACACTAATACAGATACACAGAGAACAAGCATGCACACAAAATAAAGAAAGAAAACATTCCAAAGTTTTTTTATTTTTTAAATGAGGCTGGAAAGGTGTTTTCATGAAAAAAGTGCTTGATGCTCTTTTAGAGGACCTGAATTTGATTTCCAGAACCCACATTAGGTCCCTCACAACTGTCTATAACTCCAGCTCTAGGGATCCAACATCCTCTTGAATGTTTTCAGCCTCTCTAAATATCTTCACACATGTGATATTCACACAAACACAGACACAGTAAAAATAAATCTTGTAAAATGCTAAGTTAGACAGGAAAACAAACACAATCAAACAACAAACAATTCAACATGTATGTGTGCTCATGTGTGTGTGTGTGTACATGTGTGTGTATGAATGCATATGAGTGATTGCGGATGTGGATGTGAATGTGTGGGTGTATGTGTGTGTGAGTGTATGTGTGTGAGTCTGTGTATGTGTATGTGAGTGTATTGTGTGAATGTATGTGTGTGTGAGTGTATGTGTGTGTATGTGAATATGAATATATGTGTGTGTGAGTGGTGTGAGTGCATGTGTAAGTCTGTGTATGTGAGTGTCTCTCTCTCTCTGTGTATGCTTGCTTGCATGCTCATGCTTGTGTGTGCAACGGAACATGTATATGCAAGTATATGTATATGTAGCATCCAGAAGACACCTCAGGTGTTGTTCTTCAGATGTCAGTCAATTTTGGTTTTGAGACAGGATCTGGAGCCTATGAAAAAGCAAGGCTGGCTAAGCAGAGAGCCCCACTGATCAAACTCTATCTGCCTCTTCAGTGCTGGTAAGGTGTGTGCCACCATCTTCATCTTCTTCTTCCCTGATAGGTTTCAGGGATTGAACTCGGATCCATGTGCTTGCAAGAAGAGTATTTTGCCAATGGAATCTTTCTCCATTTTTATGTATGCTAGATTCAGCATAAAGAGAACCAGAAGCTGTATTAGCAGGCATAGACCAGAATTATCCTCACAGACTGGGATCTGCCAAGTACCCAAGCAGAGGAGGAATGTCTAGCTCCTCCTTCTGCTTTCATGCTGGCTGCCATCAAGAGGAGGCAGATCCTGCTGTTCCAGCATTGATCTGCTTTCTGGACCCCTGGGCAGGAGCAGGGTCACTCTTGGCCTCTTTAGCTGGAGTACAGTGTCTGAAGTGAGCTGGAACAGTGGGCAGAACAAACAGCAGAGTCAAGAGTTCACACGCACCTGTACCAGCACAATGGGAGTAAGTCGGTGACTCGCCTGCTAGCTTTGAACTTGAGAACGCTGACTGTGTGCTGAGTCTCCATCAGAGAATTTTAGTAGAAACAAGACAACGATCATACAGTGAGAGTCTTAGAACTCTTACTGAGCCACTAGGAACTCTGGGAATCGCGTAAGAAAATAAAATATGTCTTGGAAAAATTAACTACAGTTGTAGACACAACAACCTTGGTGTGTGTTAACTCAAAGCCAGAAGGAAGGCACTCATAATCAAAGGAGAATAAACTAATAATCTTAGGAATGTAGTCAGTACAAAATCTAATTACAAAAATGGACAACATAGAGAAGGTAGACCTGTTGACAAAGAACTCTAGTGTCCCATTGAGTTGCACTTCCAACTGCTGTACAACTGTCATTTCCTAAGGAGAGGCTCATGCTGACTATCTTGAGGACACTGTATCTGAAAAGTCCAAATTTTGTGGAGGACAAACACATGTAGATTCAAAGAGCTAAGCAAATCCCAGCCATGATAAAACCTAGAAAAATCATCATGGCACATTATTACCAACATTTCTGAAGCCAAATATAAAGAAAAACATCTAACAACATTCAGAGAAAGCCAGCATGTCACATGTTTAGAGGTTGTCTTCCAGGGCAGCAGATTTGTCAAGGAGCAAGGAGAAACATTAAGAGGAAGGGCACAAAGTTTGTCAACAACTGTCAAAGTAAATAACCACAAGACCAAATTCTATACCCAGAGACTGCTGGACGTGAGGATGTGGCCACGGAGCCCTGAGCTAGCCCTTGCTAAAGTGGGAAGCCAGGGTTCCTGCTTTCCACTCACACCACACACAAGCAACAATTATTACCTTCATAGATGGCTGACTATTAAGTATTGTGAACATTAGGATTATAGGTCATACAGTATCTTAGATCTAACACCAGGGTTAGTAAGCTCTGCAGCATTTTCTTGTATCCCAATAGGTCGGTATTCTGTGAGACTAACCTAGCAAGGCCAGCCACACTGTACCTCCCAAGCTGGATCAACACCATTCCCAGAGTGATTCCAAGGTGAGAGAGAGAGTAAGAGGAGAGAGAGAGAGAGAGAGAGAGAGAGAGAGAGAGAGAGAGAGTCTGTGTGTGTGTGTGTGTGTGTGTGTGTGTGTGTGTGTGTGGAGAGAGAGAGAGAAGAGAGAAGAGAAGAGAAGAGAAGAGAAGAGAAGAGAAGAGAAGAGAAGAGAAGAGAAGAGAAGAGAAGAGAAGAGAAGAGAAGAGAAGAGAGAAGTTAAAAAGAATACAAGAAAATTCAGGAATTTTCAGAACTTGGTTGAGAAGTAGTGTGGATTGGTAAGATAACAAACCAAACCAATGCTTGGAAAAAGGTGTTGGAATCAGGTTTTAAGATCAAAGCTGTTACAGCTGTGCAGTTAAAGGTCAAACTTGGGTCTGAGAGAAGGAACTAGAGAATTTCCATCCAGGTCTATAATGATGAGTGACAAGTGGACAGACAAATGGCCAAGTGGACTGTGTTGATGGTGGGTGGCCAAAACTCCAGGGACAGTCAGAAGTCTTCTGTTTAGCAGTCCTTGAAGCACACACTTGGCTGATTGGGGCCTTCATCGTGTTCAGAGTTCATCACTTTGTCGAGTCCAGATGGGAAAGTTACACCTTTGCCTTGCTCTGCTGTGTTCAATAAGTTCTTGGACCTGTTTTCCCTGATGTTATTTTAATGTACTATGTACTCTGATAGTCTCAATTCACCCCAAGAAACTTAGGGTAGTTCTCCTACTCAAAGAAATGAGTCATCTATTAATCTGTGCTAGATAGGTGATGCCTTATAGATGTTTCTGGACCCAACCCAGGGCTTTAGTTGCCTTCTCACCCAAAATGAAGCAAAGGACGCTTGTAAAATGGGGACTTCCAGTGTAAGGCCAAACCTGAAAATCATCATTTGATACAATACAGAGTAACTTAGAATAGTACATAGCCTGCTCTCAATATTCCTTCTCTTTTCTGTTCATCTCAAAGGTGCTGCACTGCACCTGGCATCTGAAACAGGCTCACAATATTAATCCTCATTGTGCATTGGCCAAGCCACTGTCTGAGTCTTGAGCAGACCAACAGTGGAGTGCATGCCATTTAGCCAGCAGAGTGACTGGGCAACATTAGCAGACCTCACCACTAACAACCTCTCTACAACTACAAAACCCTCGACCGCTATTTTCCTGTTGTGACTTGGTATTCCTCCTTCAAGCAGAGCTGCCAGGGTCCAAAGAAATGAGAACACAGACATTACCCATGAAGAACACATAGCCTAAAAGCCACATGGCCACCACCATATCCTCTGACTCCACCACTGTTTACCTCATTGGCTCTCAAAACACAGCAAAACAGAAAAGTGTTAGTCCAAATCTTGGCCATTCCTGCCAGATTTCAAAGCCTCACCAGCCTATTGTCTACTGACCATGAAAGAGCACAAGACACTTAAAGGTGGTTTACCCTGTTACCCAGAACAACTAGGGGAGCACCTGGACTGGGAAAACAAAGAAGAAAATAAACACTAGGCCCACTGCAAGCACAGAGCTCATGGTTTTAATGTTTAGTAATAAAAAGACCTTAAGTCTTAGGAATCTCCATAGACAGAGTGCCAAACCACCCCAACCCCTTCACCTGGAGTATCAGGACAGAAAGCACCACAACCCAGCCACGATTGGCACCTAAACAATTCACAATTGGAAGATGTTAATGTCTACCTCCTCCAGAGACCCAGGGAAGTAGAGCCAGTATTCCCAAGCACTCTGGATGGCAGTTTCACATGGTTACACTTTCAGGTACTAGTTTGGAGGGTCAGACAGCATAGGACTGAGACTTGGCATCCTTGTGCTCCTTTTTACGCTAGGATCTTACAAAAGCACTCCCGAGCCTTTCAGGACTGGCTGGTTTAACCCCCCCCCCCCGCCCCTTTGTGCTTGAAACAATGCCTCCCCTTCATGTGCAGAGCAAAGCGCTCGTGGCAGGAGTGAAAGAGTCTTGATTTGAAGGCGCCTTAAAAGCAAGGTCATTTCCAGAGACTTGAATCTGAAATGCCTCAGGTACCTTTAGATGGAAAACTCACCCTTTATATGCTAATTATGCTGTTCAAAGAATAACTCAGCTGTCTAAAGGGGAAGAATATTTCAGAAGATTTGTATGCAGAAACTTTATGGCTCGAAACAAGCAAGAGCCTGCTGTAAACTCAGATCTCAGGTATCCAGAATGTCCTGGTCCTGCTAATGAGAAGAGAAATCAGTAGGTAGCAAAGGAGCCCCCCCCCCCTCTCTCTCTCTTCTCTCTCTCTCTCTCTCTCTCTCTCTCTCATTTCTTCATCATTTATATTCTATAGATTGATATTGGTGAGCCAGTGTCCAATGTCTACAATGGAAATAGCCCTAAAAGCAATCACTTTTGCTTTCTTTTCCTCTTGATGTGATAACATACTCTGACTAATGTAACTTGTATTGTGCCTCATGGCACATCATGGTAGGGAAATCTCAATGGCAGGAGCGTAAGTACATTACATCCACAGTCAAAAAGCAGTGAGCTACAAATGGATGCATGTAGCTAGGCTCCCTTTCTGTGATTTACTTACTCTAGGGTTCTTCCAGTAGCAATTAATGTAATCAAGATAATCCCCCACAGACATATGTAGAGGCTTCACATTAAAGTCATATCCCTCAACCAGAAGGATCCTTCCACTGAATTAGAGTCATGCCAGCCTGGAGGAATTCAGCAATTTGACCCAGAGCATTAACAGACCTGAGAGTTATAAGGTAAAAGTCAACCAAACAGTGGGCCGTTCATGAGAACGGGTTAGTTTTCAACCTGGAAATGGAAGGCTAACCTTCTGAAAACATAGAGTGCTACTTGTTCTCAGCTACATGTCGAGCGGTTTGACATGCCCCATGGACATTGTGATGGCAAAAGTCAGCATTTCTGTGCAAAAGCAGCCAAATGGGCAGTAATGCACTGGGAATCCGTGTGGGTGGAGAGTTTGAACAAGCACTGAGCCTGGGAGCCCCAGAGACAGCCAGGTATACACGCGCTCTGTGGGGTGTGAGCCCCAGAGACAGCCCAGTGTATACATGCTCTGTGGGGTGTGAGTGCAACTGCTCCTTGCAGTACCACTTATAGAAATATATAGTAGAATCTACACGAATGCCACCAACAGAAAAAAAAAAAAGATGAACGAATCTTATAGAGCCATTTATTAGACTCATTTGCAGTTGACAAAGGCCTTGGTAGAGCAGCCAATGAGAAACGACATCTTTCCCCGGTAGCTCAAACTCTACTACAGCTAAGAATTCAGAAGTTTGGTGCACTGCTCTTTCTGGCTGCTGAGGAGGGGGATAAGCTTGTGACAGTCGGCAGAGTGGAGCTCAGCCACCCAGCTCGATGACCACATATTCCTTATGCTCTGCTCTGCCCTGAGTTGAGTTCTCAGACACAGAGTAGTGTAATAATAAGTCCAGGGTGAGCTAAGAGATGGTCACTGGGATTGGAGTCATGCCAGCTCCTCCTGGTGTTCTATGTCCTGAGTACAGTGACGCATGAAGGGACATGTTCATCGTCAGCACCAGAGGAGCAAGCTATAGTGACCACGGATTTTGATGAGACGCCAACCAGGATAGCAAAGACCTATTCTTTTTTTTTTAAGCTATTTTCTTTATTTACATTTCAAATGTTCTCCCCTTTCCTAGTTTTCCCTCTGCCCCTGCCCACCTCCACCTGCTCCCCACTCCACCCACTCCTGCTTCCTGGCCCACATTCCCCTATACTAACTAGGGCATAGAACCTTCACAGGACCAAGGGCCTCTCCTCCCATTGCCCATAGTAGGAACAACAATATGAACTAACCAGTACCCTCAGAGCTCCCTGGGACTAAACCACCAATCAAAGAAAACACATGGAGGGACTCATGGTTCTAGCTGTATATGCAGCAGAGGATGGCCTAGTCAGTCATCAATGACCTATTCTTAACACTGATGATCTGGCTGTGGGGTGCTACAAAATAGCAGTAGAAATAATTTCAGTTTTAAAGGAATCAGTCAAAAGATTCTGAAGATTTAGAACAAAATTCCTAATGAATTCCAAAAGCACACTTTAAAACCTTTGTTACAATAAAATGTTTTTGAAAGGCAATTAAATTAATATAATAGCTTTAATTGTTTTTATATTAATTTTTTTATTTGGACCATGTGCATTTGTCTAAAAATACCTTTCTGTGAAAGCTGTCCCTAATAGCATCTTCAGATAAAAATTTAAAAGAATCATAATGAATGCTTCTTATTCAAATCTGAAATGAAAATTGATGTCTGGGATATTGTAGTATCTTTTTTCTAAAGAACCTATATTTAGAGACATAGCTGTCATTTATAATGCAATAATTATTTGTTTGATTCACAGTAGAAATTATTTTGCAATTCATAATTTTTAAGAAATATGGACATCTAAATGGAAGAGTATTTATCTTTGTAAAGTATCTATTCTTACACAAAATTAAGATGCTCCATTTAGAATCTAAAATATGTGTCATATGATGGTTAATAGTCAAGATTTTATTGTTCTTTGATACATAAGTTTGCATATTAATAATCCAGTAAATCAAGTCCTGTGGAATGGCACCAGACAGACAATGAGGAGTGCACAATCCTGTTGGACTTCTGATGTTATGACAAGACCTGATGAAAATCCCACAAAAGAACTTGAAGAGCTCACTCATCCCTTGTTACTCTGACCCCTGTATATCTCAGGGATGCTGACTTCCTGTAGAGGACACTCATGTCTCAGTAACTCCTTTGTGATGCTGACTCTGACTTTCAATGACTCCACTTACCTCTCTGGTTACAGGACATTTTGTAGGCTTCACAGGACCTGGTGTTTGAGGAGAATAAAGAAAATAAAAGAGCCTTTTGGGATTTCTACCCAGTGACAAATTCTAAGCGGTCACGGTGTGCTTGTCATTTAGATGATAAAACACTGACCAAAAATAACTTGGGAAGGAAACTGTTTAGTTGGCTTACAGGTTACAGATTTTCTATGATGGAAAACCAAAGCAGGAACCCAAGGAAGGAGTCTGAAAGCAGAAAAAGGAGAGATGTCTTGGAGGGATGCTGTTTACTCCCAACTTTGCATATTTAAAGTATAAGCAAAGTATACAATGCAGGACTGCCTGTTTAGAGATGGCACCAATGGGCTAAGTCTTCCTCCATCCATTTACAGAAAGAAAAAAAAAAAAGACTGACAGGCATTCCTCAAAAAACAGTCTGATAGAGGTAGTTTCTCATGTAGGGTTCCCTCTTTCCCAGACATGTCAAGTTGACAACCAAGAATACTTAACACACAAGCCATTTTAAGAAATTTCATTTCTACTAAGACACCTAGATGAAATTGTAAAGCTGGAATCAGGTAACATCTTTCAATGATATTTGTTGACAATGTAGTGAGGGAAAAGGTGAAATAAACTGTAGAAAAGCCATAAAAACCACATGTACATGGAGAGAAGCTGTATTTTAGTTTACTCGAAACTTAGGAAAGAATTACTGGTACCATCCCTCCCTATACCAAAGACATCAAGCTACTATGCGTATTCCCAAAGACTATGTAGCATCGACTTCAGGCCTTGTGTGGACATCATCTGTAAGCATTCATATGTGTACAGAGACAAATGGCAAAAGCAGTTTTAAAATCCTCAAGAAGAAATTGAAAATTGTTATTTTCAGATTAGCAAAGTAATAAATGTTGGCTTATTTCACCAGCTGTGAGGGAAGCTGACAAATCTTAACCTCCTGAAATAAATGGCTGAAAAAATGAAAAAAATGGGCAAAGTGTAAATCATGTAACCAGACACTAGAAATACCTATTCCCAGGGACCAGGACCCTGCTGAAGAGAGCAGCAAACTGGGTGACTCCTGCACTTGCCCCAGAATGCCTCTGCGGGAGTCAGGCCCCCAGGGGAGTTTGTACAAATATCCTGAGTGACCTACATGCCCATTACTTTGTTTATGACTCTGATGTCCAAAAAAACTGGTAACTCTTCATCCAGAGTCCCAGGTGGCCAGCTACCATCTGCCTTCTGCATGGCTGCTTTACTGTGTTTAGGCTGCAGAGATGCTCATAAGAATGATGGCGTTAACTTCCATCTCTAATCAGAGATGTGACATTTCACCCTTGGTTCTTAGGATTCATTTTCTTTTCTCTAGATTATATTATTTGTTCTGGGATGTGTGATGGCTATTCTTGGTTGTGAACTTGACTGTACCTGAAGTGAAGTACTATCTAGAAATGGAGAGCACACCTGTGAGAGATATTCTGCTTGGTTTAAGTGGGTGAATCCACCTCTAATCTGGACCTTTGAAGTAGGAAGACATACCTCTGATCTAGATCCTGAGGTGGGAGGACACCTTTAATCTGGGGCACACCTTCTCCTGGAAGCCTGTTTAAGGAAGTGGAAGAAGGAAGCCTTTGCTCTCTGCTTGCCCTTGACTTGCTAGCACATCCATTCCTTTTTCACATTGAAGCTTACTTTTAGGGATTCCAGTGCATATGAAAAACCAACCTTGTGGGACTGAGAAACTACTAGATTCTTGGAGTTTCTATTCACAGCTAGTGATTGTTGGATAACTTGGACTGTAGCCTGTAAGTCATTCCAATAAATTCCCTGTCTGTTCCATAAGTTCTGTGACTCTAGAGAGCCCTGACTAATACATCTGTGTTTCAGCAGTAAACACACACACACACACACACACACACACACACACACACACACACACACACACACACGTAGAAGTAGGCCCTTCTAATATATAGCTCCAACTCATCTTTGCTTATGAAAAAGTTGTAATTATGGCTTCCTTAGACCTTGCCGCTGGGTGCTTTGAAGTTCTAGCAATGTATATAGCAGCATTTCACAGTTTCACTGATTATTTTTTTTCTTTTATTCATTTAATGGTTAATTTCACTTAACAGCCTAGCTTCTCTACAAAGCCCACAGATTTATGGGCAGATGTTCTGTGTATTAACATTTATGTTGTTGGGTTTAGGTTATGCAAGTTGCTTTCAGCTGAAGGCCTGTATGGAGCCAAGACCAGTCTAAGAGGAAAGGATTCAAAGGTGGATGAGAAACTTTAGGATCTTCAACTCCACTCTCAGCCACCTGCAGGCCTAGGACTTCCCAGGAACTGAGATGACATAGACGTCTCAGGAGACCCCTGACTAGACTGTCATTAGCTTTAATTTTGCGAGGATGTCTCATCTAGCTCCTGTTTCATTCGGTCATCTGTACTGGCCCTTCTCCCTATTGCCTGCTTTTGTAGTATTTGTTGAAGTTGGTTTTCTCTACAGTGCACTGTAGAAAGCATCCCCTGGCCTTGAGGAGTGGGGGGCTGGGGGCGCCCAACCATCGCTCCTACTCACCGGGAGTGGGGGGCGGGGGGCGCCCAACCATCGCTCCTACTCACCGGCAGCAGAACTTCTTCAGATGAGATGTTTTTATTCTAACTTGCTTTTGTATTCTTTTTCAGCTTTAAGATGCTTGGTGTACTTGTGTCTTCCACATTGGCAGCAGCTCACAGGAGAGGTCAGATTACTCGTGCTCTTCTGTGAGGAGAAAAGTGCCATTTCCCACTGTTCTTTGGGACATGTGGGTGTTCTAGTTTGCCTCTTACGCTTACGTTCTCCTTCCTTCAGTTTCAGAATTATTTTGTTCACTAACAAAGGGCATCTCACCTTGGAGCCCACATTTTCTTCCTCAGGAATGAAGTACACAGAGGTTGCAGCATGCAGTACTTGAGACATCTTAGGAAGTAGAATACCAGAGACTCACAGGCTGGGATCTACAAGGCTATGTCTCATGCACTCCTCTACTTCTGGACTGAGGAACAGAACTGTCTATCATCAGTATTAACTGAGAATTTCCAGGAACTTGATTTGAGGATGCGTGGATCCTTCTGTCCCTGAGCCAGCCACCTATGCCTGACAAGACAACCAGAGAAGCTCAGCTACCAGAGGAGAGCAGACTCATCAGGCAGTTATGAGGCAGCGCTTTCCACTAGGCAGGAGGCTCCAGCTGACCGCCACAAGTCCCTGATTGAATTCTGTGCCAGAAGTTCTTGCAGAGCCACTACCAGTACAGATCTAGGCAAGGACACATAGGTTTCATAGGGCCAAAGTATGGTAACGGCTCACTGTAACAGCTCTCTGGGTGCAACCCATCACACCTGGAATGTCTTCCAGATCTCCATTCCTATGTTCTGTTTTCAGGTCTTTTCTCAGAAGACTCTATCCTCTGCCCCTTCCAGGTGCAATGCAAACCCTACTCTCTGACTTCTAAAGCACCTACCTTCTTCTCCCAGACACTCTCCTCTGTCTGTTTTCCAGTTTAGGGATCATGTCTGTATGTACTTGACACATAAGGGCAATGGATGTTGCATTGTGGAAAAGATCAAGAAGGAAAAGAGGAGAAATCTAATGAAACACAGTTTCTAAGCCCGTCTGCATCCAGAACAGACTACTGACATCTTGTCATTCCCAACCCAGCTTGTTCTCGGCATCCGCCATGTAATCCCGTCACACAAGAATATACCAGGTATTTCTACCCTAGGAGCATATATATCCTGCTTCTCTTTGCGGAGGAAGTGACAGGCTTTTCCTGTGATTTTACCTGGGTTGCATCAAGTTTTTCTCCTAAAATTCTACCCCCACCCCACGCCCCATTGCAGTAAAACCCTGTGATAATCCGGTGCACAATGCCAAACGCTTCTCGAGGATTTTCTCCTCTATTTCAGGTCACTGAATTCAGAACTATGACTGGGTCCTGTCAGTGCCACATGCTCTCTAGAGCCTTAGATGAAAGAGTTGTCTGTAGTTGGTACAAAGTAATAATTCTACTTACTTTAACTGGTTATCTATCTATTAGCACACTTTAAAAGAATAGATTTTCTTGTTTTGTTTTTAAATCTTTATAACATACATTTACAAAGTGATAAGCATTTTAATATTCAATGGCTTCTCTTCCATAAGCATTTCACCCACAGGATAAACACAGTAGTATTCTCACAATTTTATTTGCATAATAGATTTAGTGGCTAACAAATAGATGGTACTGTGAACAAACATTTCTTCCCTTTGGGGATAGAATTGTGTGATTCTATTCTGGCAGAGTGCACCTGATTTTTAAATCATGTTGGCAATAATACAGAACCCTTATCAACACATAGTAGACCCGAAAGCAAGGAAAGGGAGTCTCCTTGAGATGTGTCTTCATTTGTCATTGATGTTGAGTTGGTGGGAATTCACTGACCCAGACTCATTTGTTTTATTCAAGCTTTCCAACACTCAAGGACTACCAATCAGTGAACATCCTGTGGATCTGAAACCCCAAGGATTCTATCATGAAAAAAACAAGGAAAGAAACAGCAGAGCTCTCACTATATACCAGAAGTAAAGGATAGTTTACTCTTGAGCCAGTTTGAGTGACAACGGACCAGGAAACACAACTTTAGGCTTCTCAAAATTCCATTTTTAATGTGGAAGCAGTCTTGGGAAGTTTTATAGTTTTACAAAATGAAGAAAGCCATAAATCAAGGGAAACTTAAATTACTTTGTTGGTTACATCACAGAGGAAGATAGTGCCAGATGGGGAAAGCTTAACATTAGGGTTTAGATGCTGCCATCTAATGACATTTTTAGCTTTGGGATTGGTGGACGCTAGCAGTATGCTAAATAAATAGTCACCATAATGATTTTATCTATCTGTCACAGGATATTAGTTCCAATACAGAGACAGTTAGAGAATGGCTGGCTATTCAAGGGGCTAAAGGTAGCCTAAGATATGGTGATTAGAGTCTGGATCTGTAACATTCCAACTCTCTTCATCACGGCAGTTCTAATCAGATAATCAGTCATTATAGACACAGCCTCTTTTCAGAAATTCTTGTTCACAAGCCTAACATTCTAATCCAGGAAGATTTGTAAGGTTACAGGCTTTTAGCCTCGCTGTGTCTTGTGGGCAGTAGAATTCATGTCTTCTGGATCTATCATTTGATATACCAGCCACCCCTAAACAGTTGCATTCATCCACAAATAGAGATGAAACTCTGTAATCCTGACCCACCTCGCCCCAGATTTCATATATGATCTATCACAAAGCCGATCACCCAAATACTTAAGCTCCTGAGCTGTTAACTTTCATTTCCTTCTCTCTCACAAGTATGAGCTGACAGTGACATGAAGGACTGTTACTGAAGTGGCAGACATAGGATAATACATGAATAGCGTCTAGCATAGAGCAAACATATAAATTGTAAGGGTCATGACATTTTTAGGCTTTTCCCATGAATTCTATCATACTTTATTTGTGATGTATCCTACATCCAACAGGAAATCCCAATGGGATTATATGCATTTCTAAGGAGTTATTTAATTAACATTGCTCTGCTTCCAAGAAAATCCCTAAATTTTCTGTCATCTTAAGACATAGGCCATGATACCCCAAAACAGTTTATAGTATATTCATGCAAAGGAAAATATTCAAGGGTTCCAGCTGGTTCAGGGGCACAGCTAAGTGGCTTTCTCCTCAAATCCAACTTGTAATGAGATTAATGTTAGAAGAAATATGATTCAGTACAAATCTCTTTTGCAGTTTGATAATGGAATTGCAAGTGACTATCTTTAATGGCTTTTCTATTAGTGTCTTCACCAAAGGTTAGATATTTTTGAATGATATCTGACTGCAAAATGTGAGCAGAATTCTAGGAGCTTAGGGCTGAATTCCTTATCCTTATAAGGCTTCATATCAAAGTTTGTGTTACATTATTTCAACAACTCTCATGCAGTGAGATAGATTTCAACAACTGTGGAATTAATTTTCTCTGAAATTTTCCAAAAGATTACTTTATTCTATCAAATATTCATTAAAAATATGAATAACTTGGTAGATTTCTTTTTTATTAGATATTTTCTTTATTTACATTTCAAATGTTATCCCCTTTCCTAGTTTCCCCGCTGAAAACCTCCTATCCCCTCTCCTTTCCCCGTTATCACCAACCTACCCACTCCCACTTCCTGGCCCTGGCATTCTCCTATACTGGGGCATATAACATTCACAAGAACTTGGTAGATTTCTGACTATGGAAGGTGCATGTGTGTGAACAGGCCCTTGGACTCATGTTGTATGAAGCACACAATACTTTATGGAACATATCCAAGACAATCCTTTGATTATATGAAGCACATGATATTTTATGGAAAATATCCAAGGCAATCTTTTGATTGTCAATTTTTGGCCATGAATATACCCTCAGTAAAATATTGTGAGTTCAGTATAGTTCTTGAAAGATTTTTAAAGGTTCTTCCTCTCTGGCAAGAAATTCATAAATATGAATGATCTCCTCCATTAGCAAGGCATGACATTTATCTTTATATATTAAGAAAGTGAATCAGCTGGCAACATGTCCCCCAGGAAGGATTGCAGCCACATCCTGGGAAAATGTCATTAGCCAGGACTTCAGCAACGGTAACTGAATCAGCACAGTCAATAAGAGGAGACTGAACTTCATTCTTTTCCCAGGGAAAAGCTGTAGAAAGAACCACAGGCAACTAAGGAATGCTAAGAGAAGGAGAAATTGTCTTCCCCAGGGAAGACACTAATTGGTTGTCCAATACCAAATGGTCAGCCCTGAGAACATACCTAAAACTAACATTATACAGACTGAGTAGTCTGTACTTAAGAATATATGTTCATATATGTGTATACATGTATAACATATGTATATCATCTATATCTATATCATCTCTATCTCTATATATCTATCTATAGATAGATAGATAGATAGATAGATAGATAGATAGATAGATAGACAGACCTATTATAAGCAATGAAATTGAAAGTATTATTAAATGCCTTCCCACAAAGAAAATCTCAGGACCAAATGTATTCATTGCTGAATTCTCTCACATTTAAAGTGATAGAACACTAACACCTTCATTTTGTGAAGCTAGTATAATCCTAATACCAAAACCAGGTACACTACAAAAAAAAAAGGCTTAAAAAGGAAGTTATAAATAAATTTCTTTGATTAACATGGTGTAGTGGTTTGAATATGCTTGGCCCATGGGACATTGTACTACTATAAGGTGTGGGGTTATTGGAGGAGATGTGGTCTTTTTAGTAGAAGTATGTCACTATGAGGTGGGGCTTTGAGGTCTCATATATAAGATCAAGTCTGGCCAATGTGAGAGTCTCCTTCTGTCTTCTGATCTACTTGTAGAAATCTTAGCTCTTTCTCCAGCACTATGTCTGCCTGCACACTGTCATGCTTCTTTCCATAATGATAATGGACTGAACCCCTGAACTATAAACCAGCCCTAATTAAATATTTTTTTATAAGAGTTGCCTTGGTCATGGTGTCTCTTCACAGCAATAAAACCCTAACAAAGACATGTGGATATAAAAACTCTCCACAAAATATGCTCAAATTAAATTTAGAAACACATTACAATTATACAGTATGAAGACATAAAGAAACTTAATGGCAGAAACTATATATCCATTTCAATTGGTGACAAAAAGGCATTGAACAACATGCAACATGCCTTCATGATGAAATTTCTGGAGACTTTAGAACTAGATGGAATGTGTCTCAAAATAATAAAGGCTATAATACAGCAAACCTATAGCCAGCATTAAATTAAATTTTATCTAAAGTCAGAACTGGGACAAGGGTGTCCACTACCTGCTCTCTTATTTAATATAATACTTGAAGTCTTAGTTATAGTAATTAGACAAGATAAAAACATAAAAAAATAGGAAAGGAAGAAGTCAAACCATTTCTATTTGAAGATGACACAAGTGTTTACTTAAAAGACTCTATTGATGATACTAGAAAACTCTTGAACCCAACAAATACAATAAAGTTACAAGATTCAAAAAAAGAATAGCCTTAACTTATCCCAACAATGTGCTCTCAGAAAGAGAAACCAGGAAAAATACTCTAATCAAATTACTCTAAAACTTAAGTTTGTAGAAATATATCTAACTAAAGAAGGGGAAAATAGTTACAATAGACTCTTGAAGACTAAAAGGGGAAATCATGGAAGACACTAGATAATAAAAAGGCACTCCATTTCCCTGGACTGGCAAAATTAATATTGTGAAAATAACTATGCTCCAAAATTAAATTACAGTTTTAATGCAGTAACTATCAAAACTCTGATGTCATATTAGACAATATTAGAAAATATACATGGATTTATAAGAACCCACAAAAGAACACGGAGAGTCAAAGTGCTCCTATGGAGTACAGAGCCACTAGAGGTATCACAGCACCCCAAAGTACATTATACCATACAGCTGCAACAATAAATACAGCTCAGGGCTGCTGTAAAAACAGACAAGAAGACCAACAGAGTAGAATAGAGGATCCTGAAATAAAATGACAAAACTGTGTCCACTTAATTTTTGACAAAATAGGAAAAAAAAACATGTTGGAAAAGGGCCTATTCAACACTATCCTGATAAATCTGTATTCCTCCCTGCCGAAGAAAGAAATTAGTCTCTTATCTTTAACTTCATACAAAAATCAATTAATGCTGGATGAGAGAACTTAATTTCAAACTGGAAACATTGTAATTTCTAGAAAGAGACATATCTTCTAGCTATTGGGTTAGGAAAGAACTCTGTATTGCACACCAACAACAACAGGGATCCTAACCCTAAGTGTAAACAGGTGGGATACAGAAAAGAACACAGAGAAAACACAATACAATGGGATAAATCTTTCCTAGCTACACTTCAGACAATGGGCTCATATCCAGAACTGCCAAGAAAATAAAGCTGCCAATAAGAATAATATTAAATCAAGTCACAGAATCTCGGAATGAAAAACAAAACATGTTCTCCCTTACAGAGTGAATCTAGTCAGTGATATATTTATGTATTAAATAAATGTACATGTGGTTACAGCATAATAGGTAGAAAAGAGAATATGAAAAGCTCAATATTAGGGAATGAGGAAGGACTAAATGTGGACAATGAACATGAGTTACAAAAGAGGACATTAAGCTAATTGTTTATCTAGCTGTCACTAAATGTCCATCACTTTTGGCAGTGGGCAAGGACATAAAAATATAGCCTACAGTGAAAACTTAAAACCAATATGAAGTTCCATAGTCTCTTTTTCATGAATGGCTACTCTAACCGTGAAGAAACTCACTGAGCTGTAGTCTGTGGGTCTCGCTAACTTTGAACAGAAGCTCCTTGATGACCTTTCACAAAGCACAGCACAGGTGACAGACGTCACCATTCACTTGTCAAGGTGGGGAAAGAATGTAGGTCAGAGCAGAGAGTACCCATTGGTCTTTAAAATCTTCAAGGTTGTATAATGGTTGTATCAAAGCTAGGTGTCTTTACCATGGCTCTGGGCATTACGATGCCTGTCAGCCATCACAGGAAGGAAGCTGAGGTTTTCTACTTTGTGCTCTGTGGAGGAGAGGCCGTGTCTTGGGAACTTACAATGGTTGGCTTCTATTGCCAATGCTGTCCTCCCTTTCATGTGCGGGTAACACACTGCGTGGAGCCCACACCATCTCCAGATCCATGCCTGGATCAGAAGTCCAGCTTCATCTTCACACGATTGTTGGATTTTTTAGAGATTTCTCTTCCCTTTCCTTACTCTGGATGTGTTATATATGTCATATCCTGAAATGTCAGTTCAAGAAAATAATATCAGTTCAACAGGATCTAGAGCCACTCAAACAAAACAAGCCTCTAGGGATGTCTGGGAAAGACTGCCTAGGTTAAGTTAATTGAAGTGGAAAGATCCACCCTAAACTGTGGGTGGTGCTACTACCCAACAGGTCCAACATGACCTTGACACTCCCTCCACATGCCTTCCCACCGTGATAGGCTGAATACTGCTGTACTATCGGCCAATGTGATGGTCTGTATATGCTTGGCCCAGGAAGTGGCACTGTTCAGAGGTATGGCCTTGTAGGAGTAAGTGTGGCCTTGTTGGACTAGGTGTATCAATGTGGGTGTGGGCTTTAAGACCCTACTTTTTGTTTCCTGGAAGCCAGTATTCTACTAGTACCTTTCAGATGAAGATGTAGAACTCTCAGCTCCTCCTACACCATGCCTGCCTGGGTGCTGCCATGTTTCTGCCCTGATGACAATGGACTGAATCTCTCAAACTGTAAGCCAGCCCCAATTAAATGCTGTTATTTATAAGAGTTGCCTTGGTCATGGTACCTGTTCACAGCAGTACAATTCTAAGACAGCCAAATAAACCCTTTCTTTCTTGAGTTGCTTCTTGTTGGGTCTTTGTTGCAATACGAAACCCCAGTTCCAGGGCTCCAGGGACCATACCACCTTTGCGTTAGGCAGTATTAGGCAGCTCTGGATTCCAGCCCTGTGGCCACAATGCCATGCCTGCACCATAAGCTCACTGCCAGGTAGGATGTGGGACTCTGACACTGGTCCATCTTTTGCATTCTGGAAGCTCTGAGGAATAAAGAGGCATACCGACCCTTGTGACTTGGCTGCCTTGGTGATGTGAGATGAATCCTGAGAAGAGACTCTGTCTGCATCTGGAGGGGTCATTGTTCCAACACCTACCACCAGCACTGCTTCACTCACATCAGAAACATTGACCCCAATGGAAGTCCCAGTTCTCACACATGCCTGGCAGCCCATCTTTTCCATGAGTGACCTTAATCCTGCTCTTCTTTTTTGGAGTTGCAGTGTTGGTGGTGACAGTTTAGGAATGGACACAGTGGTCACTGAGTGACATGGCACTCTAGGGAAGACTCTCTGCTTCCCTGTGCTGTGTCATCATCCTGTTTGACTCCTGGCAGGCTAAGTTGTCATTTCCAGGCCTTCCATGTTGAAGAACTGTGAGAAATGCTTAATTTTTTGATGTATCTTAAATGTCAAAACCTGTCCTTTTTTCACTTGAGCTCACGATGAAGCAATTTGGTCAGCTTATGTGCTTTGACAAGGTATCTTAAGGGGTAACTGAACTAAGATGCTTTCCGAAGTTCCCGAGAAAGAGCTGCTTTTTAGTTTCTGCAGTGATCCCACTGAAGATACAGTGACAGCTTTATGCAGTGTCCTAAAGGCAACAGACAGATAGATAGCTTAGTTAACACGTTGTCAACCTTCATCTGTGAGCACAGAAAGAGTGGTCAGACTAGGAGCCCTTTAAAAAAAAAAAGGCCCCACAGGAGGTACCAGGCAAACACAGAAAGGCTTAGGTGGGGAGGGTGATCCAGCATTTACGTAATCAGTCCAGTGGGGTTGATTTGGCTCTGCCAAACCCTGCTGACTTCTCTTTCAGTCTGAAACTCATCTTCTGCTTCCACCTCCAATGCCCAACCAAGAAGCCCAATAATGCTTCTTTCTACAAAGAAACAAGTATGATTCTATTCATCCTTTATCGCTCCTCTTCCAAAAAATTGCCATAAATCTATTTTTTGGTAGTTTTGCTGCTAACCATACACATGTATTTATCATTCTAGAGTTTGAATCACATTGTTTTGGGCTTACAAAGTTGTCTGCTTGGCATATGTTTATATTAAGTATATTGACATTGTCTTCTAGTCCACTGAATTAAACTCTCTCTCCAAAATCCCTGCAGAGTTCATGGAACTTATAGGTTTTACATCCACTTTCTTCCATCATATGTGTGTGTCTACGTATGTATTCATCCTGTAAACACACACACATATACACACATACACACACACACACACACACACACACACACACACACACACACACACACACCAGCCTAATACATTACCAGTCTGGGAGGGGAGGCCACGTTCTGACCTTAAGGTAGGGTGTGACTCTAATAACTTTTCCATGTTGTGCCTTTGTCCTAAAGGCCACTGGAAATATACTATAATTCTGTCCTTTGATGTTAAATATCTACGACAATGTGTTAGGGTCTCTCAGCAAGATAGGAATGTTAACTCTTAATGATCCTTGGGACCATAAGTGCCTCTGTCCTTCTGGCCTCTGAAGGAGCTCATCACAGCACTAACATACACAACCAAGCCTCCATGGTCTCACTCCTCAGCCTTCAAATAGAAGCATGAATGATCAGTGATATAAAGTCTTCCTACCTCTGCTCTGGAGACATTACCCCTGTCTTCCTGCACCTGCTCTGTCTGGTCTTCTCAGTAGCACAGCAGGCAGAGAGCTTGCCAAAGATATTCAGCACAAGCCAATGTCAAACCCCAAGGTCAGCTAAAGATAGATGTATCATCCTAGGGATGGCCAGTCCAGAAGAGCCAGAAACAAGAGTAAGCTCCCAGTCAGCCTGACAAGAACTGGTCCTCTTGTAGAAATGAGACTAGATGGGGGAGACACCACAAGGGACAGGTGACTTCTTTACCATTGGCTCTAAGAGCCTCTGACATGAATGTTTAGGCCATTCTGTTTCTGCTCTGTTCAGTATAAAGATAAATTTTGTACTATCTACCTGAACTAGGTAGACTATCACTCTATAAAATATTTATGGCTATACTACCAGCTGGCTTCACTAATGATTTAGATGTAGATCAACAAAAGATAGAAAGATTGAAACTATTTAAAAGTCAGATTTTTCTAAGCGTATGTATTGTGAAAGTCTGGACAGGAGTTCCAAAATAAAATGTATTTTTGTGTAAGGTTCAGCAATGGTGTATGGAAAAGAAACGTTGCTGAGTGTGAATGGATACCCAGAAACCCACGGAGGATGCCACTTGGGTACCCTTTCACTCTTGTTCACACAGGCAGAGATTACAAAATTGAGTTGCTCTGATCAGCTGATTCCATACCTCCCAAACAAGAGCCTGGTAGGTGAGATAAGAGAGCTGAGCAAAAAGATTTCAGGTAACCCTAAAATGTTCTTAAGTTTGAATTCAACTGTGTTATAGGAGATTCGCAAGAATCCATTAGGAAACAAATATCTGGAATCCATTAGGGAGCAGATCCCTGGAATCTATTAGAAAATAGAACTGCTAGTCATGAATTTCAAAGGAAAGGAAATGGAAGAAGTTACAAGAACCAGAGAAGATAGCACAGAGCTCTAGCATTGGCAGGCCAAGACAGTCCTGGATGCAAGTGTTACCCATGGGAAGCAAGTGAAGCTACCACACCCAATTGCCTAGGAGGAATATTTACAGCATGTGAGGCAGTTCTACCAGGCTTGGCAAATCCAAGTGCCTCCAGAAACTACATGAGAGCAACAATCCCCACACAGCGTACAAACTGGCTACAACAGCTTCTTGGGACACTAGCAAGAAGAGATTGTGCCTCAGGAAATCACATACCACACCAGTTTCTGGGGTGTTACTTGGTCAAACTGTACATCAAGCTCCTCCTATCAGCAGAAAGTATACTCAGCCTCCAGACCAGCCAGTCTGGAACTGCTTCCCCAGCTGAATAGATCTAAGGTGGGAACTCACAGAGTTGGGGAGAGGGGTGAAGAGCAGTTCCTCTTGGCTTGCAATGCCATGGAAGGTGCCCTAGTTGATGCTTCTGACTTTGACACCAAGAAAATCTAAATCCTCTGTATGATTTTCCTAACAGCATTGGAAGCCTGACACTGTAGTTGGCATTGCACTTATGAGTTTAAATTAGAGCAGAAGAAACTCTGAGCTCCTGAGAAAGACTAACCGCCTGTTAGGAGGGCATGCCAAGGCTAGGAGGGCATGCCAAGGCTAGGAGGGCATGCCAAGGCTAGGAGGGCATGCCAAGGCTAGGAGGGCATGCCAAGGCTAGAGCTCTGTGCCATTTTCTGCTTGTTGTAACATCTTCCATTTTCGTTTTTGTAAAATTCATATCTAGCAATTCTATTTTCTACTAGATTCCAGGGATCTGCTTCCTAATGGATTCCAGAAATCTGTTTCCTAATGGATTCTTGCGAATATCCTCTAACACAGTTGAATTCACACTTAAAAACATGTTCGAGTCATAGGGCAGATGACAGATGGAAGCCAAGTTGTCTCAGTTGAAATGAAGGCCCTCGAGCAAGGAGCTGGCACATGAATGAAGAGCTGCAGGCCAGTTGGGAAGCTTCTTGCCAGGCCTATGGGCTGAAGCTTAATGCTGCCAAGAACTCTCACATTCTTACCTTGGTATAAATAGGTCCCGGGAACAGCCACAGACCTTCGTGTAGCAATTGTTATAGTTCTATGTGAGACATACACTCTGTTTCCAGGGATACTGGCATCTTCTGCGCAAGTGTTTCTGTTCCAATGACACAAAGGCTAGTGCTGTTGGGCCGCTTGTTGACCTCTGTACAGATGAGCGCATGTTGAAAGTCAAAGTCATTAGTTAATTTGTGCTTCTTTCCACCTTGGGGGGGGGGGAGTTGCTCAGGAGTGCCACAAAAGCAGAAACAGCAGCGTGAAAATTTGCATGTTGGCGGGGACTCAAGTTCTCCACATGAGGTCTCTCACCTTTGAGCTGGTGAAGACACCCATTCTACAGCTCTATATGCTCCTGCTACTTTAACACCAAGGTATGGTTGCTCACTGTATCATGTTGTATTTATGCTATCTTTTTTTTTCTCTTTATTAGATATTTTCTTCATTTACATTTCACATGTTATTCAGAAATTTTCCCTTACCCTCCCGCATCCCCGCCCTGCTCCCCTACCCACCCCCTCCCACGTAATGGCCCTGGCATTCCCCTGTTCTGGGGCATATAGAGTCTGTATGACCAAGGGGCCTCTCCTCCCAATGATGG
>LR753874.1:0-33351 GCA_902729485.2 Mus minutoides | reverse complement strand
TATATATATATATATATATATATATATATATATATATATATATATATATATATATATACATACATATGAGATTTCTTTTTTCTTTCTTAAATTAATACTAACTTGAGTTTTACATCACTATTTCATTACTTTTATTGTTGCAATAAAACACAACTGTACTTATCAATGCCATAAACAAAATAAAGGACAGTAGCTTTTGTGTATGTGTGTGTGTGTGTGTGTGTGTGTGTGTCTGTCTGTCTGTCTATGTGTAAGCCTGGGCTTAGATAGAAATATTCAAAGTCAGAATTAAAAGTGATTCAGGAAAAGTAAAGTATAAGGAAAAATAAGGGACATAAAAAAAAAAAAACCCACCCACCAATTGAGTAAGTCTTCTTTGAGATGTGTAGCCTAGGGAACCTTACTACAGAGCCCGTGGAGTCCCTTGGAAAAATAATGTTCATAAATTTCTCATGAAGTAAGACCTAGATATCAGGTATTGGCTGGGTTCCCCCTGATTCTGAGTACCAGCCTAGTTATTTTGGTAATTCATCTGGCCATGTGTCAAAGATCTCAGACTGGAAGATTTAACAACTGGGGTAACATTAATGGGGAACAGCAGTACAGAGCCTGCACAGCTGGCAAGCAGATGTTCATGCATCCTCACCACTGACTGCTATGGGAGAAAAACATAGCAAGAAACAAACAAAAACCAAATATTTCCGTATAACCAAAACTTGACTATTTTAGCTGTCACCAGAAGTGTGGAAGTCACACCAAAAAAGACATTTGAAACTTACCCTGTGCCTGCCTTTGATATTTTTTAGACAAACCTCCTGGGAGCTGTATTTTTGGCTCACACATTACTTAAAATGTGGTAACAAATAAGATGCTCTTCTGTCAAGGATAAATTTATTCAAAGTGAAATAACAACTCAATTTTAAAGTAGTCCTATCTCTAGAGATATCTCTTCAAAAATAAATATCCTTTTCATTTATCTTTAGTTCTATATGTTGCCTTCTTACATTTTAGAATAGGGTTTGTTTTTTTTTTTTGTCCCTTCAATAAATGTGTCTGAGCCGTTACCATGCAGATCACTTTATCTAGTTTGATGGATAAGAAATATACAAGGTTCTTCCGTCAGGTTTCATAATGTAGAAATTCATGTCTATAAGTAATTATTAAAATAGACAGAAAAGGGTAAAAGGAGATCAGAGAAAGTTCCACTCAGAAGAGGACAGAACAGAAAATGCTTTTCTAGGTAGAGCATGCTAAGAGGGGATCCAGTGAGAGCTTTTGAAAGCCACACTGTGGTTGTGGCAGCACGTACTCACTGAGTCACATGAACTGAGAATTACATAAGTAGCGTGCACATTAGATCTCTATGCCGTACACAAGACACTAGAAATGCATGCTGTACACAGGACATGACCTAACATAGAGAAAAATAATGTCCAACTAATAAATGAGAATAATTTTAACCTCAAGGTTGAAATAAATAAATTAAACTAAAAATAAAACCCAGTGTTTCCCTACATTTTTGAGACAGTAAGGATACTCCAGAAATCTAGAGGCAACATGAGGAGCTGAGACCTAAAGGAGTTGGGGAAGAAGTTGATGCCATCTCCACTCAGAGTATGGCGCTGAGTTTCCAACCTCCAAACCTACTCGGCATGCACCAGCAATCTCACTACTAGGAACCCCACACGAGTCAATAGTCTCTCTTTTGTGGGGTTTTTTTAAATTCCAAAAATGACTGGAAATGTTTTAATATTTTAGTCAAAGATCACAAACAGAAACAATGATGTGATAAACATCTATCTGTACACATCTGTACACAGCGATTAGTATCTGTCTATACATAGTTAGAAAGAAAATTATATAAGTGTTGTAAATCTGTAACTAGAGACTGAGAGAGTTGTATAAATACTGTGTGTGTGTGTGTGTGTGTGTGTGTGTGTGTGTGTGTGTTTGTGTTTGTAGAAACCTTCTATAAGATTTTGGCTCCCATCACTGAGACAACTCCACAAGTCCCAAGACTTTTGGCATAAGACACAACCTCAGGGCCGGGAGGTGGATGCTATAGCTTGTCTGAGGCAGCGGAGTGCCCTCCTATGGGTGGAGGTCAAGTTATTTCTTTCTATAAAGTCCTTGAACTTAATTGCATTAGGTGACAGACTCAGGGATTGATGTCACATAAAACCAACCTCCCAGAAACCCTGGTATGATTCGAATGCTAAACAACCCTCTTAGAGTCTCACCATCCCCAATGTGATCTGTTTTTTGCTTGGGTGTTTGTGCCACCATGCCTGCTACCTGTCACCACAATTCTGTGCTATAGTGTATGCTTATCCTTCTTGAGCCATAAACCAAATAAAGTTTTTCTTCTTTAAATAGCTTGATTCATGGTGTTTTATCATAGAAATCCAAAGGTATGTGACTACTGCATCTGGAATAACATTCGGCCAAATATCCTAGCACCTAATGGCTCACCCAAGTTGATTACAATGGGTACCAATGATATAAAGGGAGTTAAATATCTCATGCTGCACCCCAAAGAGAGATTTATGGAATAATACAATTATATAGATACATTTTTAATATATTGCTACTGAGAAAGCATAGCAAAGAGTAAATTGCAATGTATTCTGCCACTTCTGTTACATATGGGTTATGCCTATGGCAGTAACATGCTCACACGCAGGAGGAAGGTAAGAGAGCCTGTTTAACACCAACGGACTATCTATACAAGGAAACCTTGTGAAATATTGTTCTAATTTTTATGCAAGTTATTGTACACATATATGTGTATGCATGTTTGTACAAGTGAACATATGTGTGCGGTTATGCACATGTTTGGGGAGTGTGGTTGTATCCTCAGGACGCTGTCCACCTCTTTTGAAATAAGACTTCTTATTGACCTGGATCTCACTAATTAGGCTTAGACTGCTTGGCCAGAAAGGCTCCGGAGATCCTCCAGAGGACTGGGATTACAAGTGTGCACTATCAAACTCAGAAATTTTATGTGGGACTAAACTCATGTCCTCATGGTGCACTTTACCAACCAAAGTATCTCCCCAGTCTTTCTCTAGATTTTAAAAATCTTAATTTCCAATGTTTTCCCAATATATTGGGTTATCTAAAGTGAGAAGATAGATAATGAATTTATTATCATCAATAATAGGAGGAGTTTTATAAAGACAAATGAGTTTAAAAGAATTCAATTACATCCCTGCAAAAATTAGTATAACAAATTAAAATGTTACCCAAAGACAGCTAACAGTATCCCTGTGTTTCACATCCAATCACCACGGACTGGTAACTTACCCACAAAGCTTCTCTTTTCCCAGGTTTGCAATCTTGAAGCCAGAAACAAGGTCTGTTATTGTAAGATCTGGTAACAGGTTCTCTTCCTGAAATGTAGGTTGCTGACTCCCTGTTCTTGCATGGTGGAGAGAACTGGTTGTCTGCTCCTGCTCCACTCTTCCCAGTGATCTTCTCAGGGCACTAATCCTATCACCAGGTATTCAGCTTCAGACCTCATTTAACATCATCCCTTCCCCAAAGCCACCTGCACTCTGGGACCAAGGCTTTATATACTGGAGACCTACTTCAGACCTATGATCAGGTAAGATTCAACCAGCATATTCCATGGATACTGAAATGCAAAAGATAATAAAATCTACATGGATGGGTAGAGATGCCTGAGACCCTTGTGGTGAAAGTGCACAGAGCCAAGAGTGGCTTCTGAGGAAACCTGGAATGAGTGAGTGTACAGCACACTGTGGGTTATGTGCAGAGGAGAAGATGATCACTGTCTCAGGCAGGCTTGACCAGTCTTCCTCACACACACACACACACACACACACACACACACACACACACACACACACAGAGGAAATTTTAGCTTCTTCTCCAGGTTATTTTTCTGGAGGAAGTATAAGTGTTTAAGTACTTGGGGGGATGATGTAGGCAAGCTTTGCAGGGCCCAGAGCCCCTATACTGTACTGTACTATTCTTCCCTCTGGTGAAGGTCTGACCTCTGCCTGCTAAGGTCATATCACTCCATCGCTCTGTATAGGACTTTGTCTCTAGTCTCACAGTTCCCTGATATAACCAACACTTCAAAGACATGTGACAAGACCGTAGATAATTTAAATTCTGTATTTTTCTAAATTTTGCACATACTTACTTCCACTCTCTTATTTTAACAGGATTTAAGAAACTGTCTTAGCAAAGTGTGGGAGAGGAAGAAATCCCCTTCATTCATATTTAAGGGATACTCACTGGGAATTTTCCAAGTGCCCATACTATGCTAGTTAATATACCTATGAAGATATATGCTTGGGTTGATAGCTTTATAGATTTATAGATTCCTGCAGAAATTGGCACCTAAGAATATCCACAGTACAAACACGACTTGTGACTGATTCCTCAGTAAATTGTGGGCATATTGAGCAAAAATTGTTCAATGCATACACTCAGGGGACCTGGAAGAAAACACCAAGGTGTGTCTAAGGAGTGTGAGACCCTGGCGGTAGTAGATATCCAATTTTGAATGCAAGACCATGTGATAGTTCCATTACACTGCCCAAGGAAAGAGATTGGCTCTCTCAATGGCTACATCCAGTATGGCTATATCCCCAACACAGGTCTAGTTATTGGCTTTGAGGAATCCTTTAGAAGAGAAAAGAATCTGGTGGCTTCAGAGGAAATTTTATTTTATTTTTATTTTGTCCTATAGAATTTGCTTTAATTTATTTCTTCAATATATTAAATATCAAAATCTTTCACATCCATTTTCAGATTCATTACAAAAATATTGGGGTAACAATGAAACACATTATTTCTTTCTTCTTTCTTTTTGTTTATTTTCAATTTTTTTTCTTTCTTTTTATTAGATATTTTCTTTATTTATATTTCAAATGTTATCCCCTTTCTTAGTTTCCCCTCTGAAAATTCCCTATTCCCACCCCCTCCCCCTGCTCACCACCCACCCACTTCCACTTCTTAGCCCTGGCATTCCCCTATAGCAGGGCATAGAGCCTTCACAGGACCAAGGGCCTCTCCTCAGAGGGAATTTTAAATGGCAATGGATGCTAATACTTGGGAATAGGGAGCCCTCAACCTCTCAGCCTGAGGCTTACATTCATAAGACTGTGTGGATTAGTGTTCTGTCAACCTGACAGCAAACTAGGGTCATCTGGGAGTGTTAACTTCAGTTGAGGAATTGCCTGTGTCATATTGACCTATGGACTTGTCTGTGGGGGACAATTTCTTGATTAATGACTGATGTGGAAGGGCTCAGGACACTACGTGCAGTGCTACCCCTGAGCAGGAAGTGGTCCTGGGTTGTTTAATAAAGCAGCTTGAACAAGCCATGGGAGCAAGCCAGCAAGAAGCATTCCTTCATGGTCTCTGCTTCAGTTCTTGACCCTAGAGTCCTGACTTGATCTCCTTCTTTGACCTCCCTTAATGTTGGACTGTGATATCAGTGTCCTCTAGGCTCAATGAGAGACCCTATTTCCAAAGTAGGAGGAAAATTCTCAGTGTTGATCTCTCTCTCTCTCTCTCTCTTTTTTTTCTCTCACTCTTTCTCTCTCTCTCTCTCTCTCTCTCTCTCTCTCTCACACACACACACACACACACACACACTTCTGTATTGGTTCTAGATGATGAGAACATTGAGTGCTCTCATACAAATACTGACAACAAAAGCCAGTTTCATATGAATGACAGTCTTTGAAGTGATAGGTAGATAAACACAGGATTTGAACTCTATCATTTAATTAAATAAAAGAAACTAAAACTGTCACTTAATAGCCCCTTGAAAATAAAATACATTCTCAAACTAGGAATCAGTAGTTATCAAGAAGGCTTGAAATTGTCAGTTGTGAGTAAATTCAGCCATTTGGAAAATTGTAGCCACTGAAATGGAAAATCTATCCCAGTGGTTTGGAAAATTGAAGCTATTGTGTGTTCTAATCGATAAAGCTGTTCCCAGGTCCAGCAAGTTCTAGTGCCCACTCTCCCATCTCAGACTGCCAGAGACCTTCTCCTTCCCTTCCCTTCCCTTCCCTTCCCACAAAAGTAAATGATGCTTACTTACACTAGAACCACTAAGCAAGAGTGAATTTTGACGAGAGCCCAGTATTGGTCACTGTTGTATTGCTGTGAAGAGACACCACAACCAAGCCAAGTCTTAGAAAAGAAAACATTTAATTGGGGAGTTGCTTACAGCTTCAGAGGCTTAGTCCATTATCATGGAGAGACATGGTATCACTCATGATGCTGGAGCAGTAGCTGAGTACCTGATCCACAGACAGAGCGGGGCAGGGGGCTGAGTAAGGTGTGGGCTTTTGAAACCTCCATGCCCACCCCAAGTGGCACACTTCCTCAAGCAAACCTTTACTTCCCAATCCTCCTCAAATAGGGCCATTCTCTGATGACTAAGCATTTAAATATATGAGCCTTGGTGGGGGGGGGGGCATTCTTTTTCTTATTGACAAGCCCCGACAGCAAGGAGAATAGTCTGAATCACATACAAGAGCAGTTCATTAGGATGAGGTCATCCTAATGTCCTTTTGTAGAGAGTCCTGTGAGAATGCAGAGCAAAGAGCATCGTGTAGCCATGAAGGTGTAACTTAGGGCAATGCGGCCAGCATCCCAGAGGCCACCTGAGACAGAAGGCAATATCCAGGAGCTCAGGATATCCAGTTTCATAGCAGATATTCAGTTCCGACTCCAGCTACCCAGAGCTGTGAGGAAACACATTACTGTCCCTGATACAGTAGCCTCCATGGATAGTTTCAAAGATAACTCTTAAAACTCAGATAACTCTGCTAGGCGTGCTGGCACACCTGTGCAATATCAGTACTTGGAAGTCTGAGGCAGGAGAGTTGTTATGAGTTCAAGGCCAGGTTGTGCTTTAAAAAACATAGTGAGATGTCTCAATAAAATAAAATAAAATAAAATAAAATAAAATAAAATAAAATAAAGCCATCAGGTAACCTGAGTTTTAACCAAGACTCAGAGTACAGGCACAGCAGCTTTTACGTTCCTTATAGGGTAGCTTATGTGGTTAGGGGCATGACCTCGTTACTAAATGCTGGGTGTTAAAGATGATGAAGACCTCACATAAAAAGTCTAGAGTGGCAACACACACCTGTAATCTCAGCAGTGGAAAGTCATAGACTGGTGGTTTGCTGGTGCTCACAGGGTAGCCAGCTATAGGAACTGGGTAAGCCCAGGGTCTTTTCTCAAAAAATAAATAAATAAGAAAGTGGGGAGTGATTGAGAAAGATACTTGGTGTACCTGGTATTAAACTCTGGCCTCTACATACACAAGCACTTGGATCTCCTTCACACACACACACACACACACACACACACACACAGCTACACAAACACTTGTGCATATATACACCACACACACAAATGAAATTTAAAAATAAATGAAAATAACAGGTAACTTGCAAAATCTCTAAAAGAGATTCTGCGGGAGTCGGTCTCTAAGAAAATGTCCAGCAGCTAGCCACCCTTCACTGGCTTAATGTCTGCAGCCTCCAGAAGGGCAAGGGCCCTCTGCTTTTCTCACATTGGCTATGCTCGCTCCACAGGCTGTGTGCCTTCCCTTTGATCCACTTACTGTGTTTGATTTGCTACTTAACTAATTTGTGTTCTCTTCTCTGTTCCATCCTTTCATCTAGTTATTGGCTTAATTTATTCTTCCTTTTCTAACTGTCAGAGACAGATGTTTGCCTCATGAATTTTTTAACCTTTTTTGTGATTAGGACTTGAAGACTGTAAATATTCTTCAAGGCACAATTTAATGGCAACTGGTGAATGTTGATATGAAGGCTATGATGTTCATATTGAGTTCAAATCATCTACTAATTTGTGCTGTAATTGTCCAATTGTCCATGGGTTACATAGGAACTGATTTTTAATATCCAAATACATGAAGTTAAGTAGTTAATATTTGAAAATTTCTTTTGAACTTAGTTCTGTTGTAGTCATAGAACAAACTCATGTTAAAAACTCATTTTCAAACTCATTTGAAAGACAGCTTGGTCTAGCATACAGTATGTAAGTGTTCAATATGAAAAAAAATAAAAATAAAAATGCCACTCCAGTTTTGGGGTACAATGAGGTTAGTAGACAGGCTGATTTTAAGACACAATTCAATCCTTCATTTTTTTTGTTTGTTTTTTTTGTTTTTCAAGACAGGGTTTCTCTGTATAGCCCTGGCTGTTCTGGGACTCACTCTGTAGACCAGGCTGGCCTTGAACTCAGAAATCTGCCTGCCTTTGCCTCCCAAGTGCTGGGATTAAAGGCATGAGCCACCACGCCTGGCACACCTGGCAATCTTTCAATTTTAAGTGATTGCTTTACATATTAAGAACATATTAGACTTTTTCATATTGAAAGTAAGTTTGTTCTTTACCACCTAACTTTTCTCCAGCTATGCAGCTAACTAATCTCGTGGATGTTATTATGAGGTGTAAGCTATGCTTGTGATATCACAAACTACAGTGTGTGATAAAGCACTGCTGTCGTTGTGAAGTGGCTCTTTGATGTTTTCTCATCTGAAAGTCTACTTTGCCTAATACTGACGGAGACAGATAAGGATTCACTCAGGTGCATCTTAAAATTCTAACCTTGCTACTTTCCATTTCAACCTGCAGCCTTGAGACCTGCGTGCTTTTGGTAAATTGTATACACCTACTGTGCTTTGACCCATCCTCAAAGACTGGTTTTCACTGGTTATATCAATTCTATTTTAGTTAAATGACTGATAAACTGAACTTAAATCATCAATGTTAGTATATACATATTTTTATCTTTCCACATCATGCTTTCTTTCATTTGTGTGTGTGTGTGTGTGTGTGTGTGTGTGTGTGTGTGTGTGTGTGTGTGTAGGCTCATTTAATGCTATGATTATTTTTCACTAATTTTTTCACTACCTTTGCTTTCTACGGTATTTATTTCTTCTCTTCATGCTTATTCGAAATCTGCAATGACCCATACTTTAGCTACACTTCTTTAACTCCAATGCCTCTGAATATGCTGGAAATGTTGGACAACACAGCATTGCTGGCCTGCTGGCTCTGGGTAGATGATCACTGCTGGGCAGGAACTGGAGGAACAGAGGATGCCTGAAACATGGATGGCAGAGGCCACTGTTCTGGCTCAGGGGTCAAAGACCTTTAGAGAAATGACAATGTGATTCTTAAGATTGAGAGCTTGAGGCATATAGTGCCTGACACACAGCACACTATTGAGTAAGAATGGAATGAGACACATGTGTGCCCCCTATTAAGTAATATAGCAAAAGAACTCTCCCTCCTTTTTTTTTTTTTTTTTTGACTGTGCCTGGGTATTCCATGAAAGTATTTTTTTTCCAACCATCATCTCTGAATTAAATGTTCCTAGAAGAAAAACCAAATCAGAACCTCTATCTACTGAAAACCCACTCACTATTAGTTAGAGTTTCTAACTCTACTTATTGAGACAAGAAAGTAGCAGATTAGACAGCAACCTTGTAATTACTTTTATCACATCTATGGGTTTGTCGTCACCAAGATCTCTGACTGTCCCAACTGTCCCTGTCTACTAACACATCTGAGACCTGGGGATGATTGGTTGTTGAAACTTATTCCTGGGCCAAAAAAAGTTCCATTCAGAAAGTCCTCAAATCTTGCAGAGCACTCTCAAGCTTTTTTTTTTTTTTTTTTTTTTTTAAAGCCATTTCATAGTTAATGTTTCACATTGAGGTCTTTGATCCACTGAAAGCTGAATTTTGTGCAAGGCGATATATAGGGGTCTAATTTCTTTATTTTTTTTAACATATGGACATCTAGTTTCCCCCGCAGTATTTGTTGAAGGTGCTGTCATTTTTCCAGTGTGCATTTTGGTGATCTTTACAGTCTAATTTGGGGAGATATTTTGAGAAGTATTGGTGTGGTTCTTTTCCTTTCTTACAGAATTTAGCTGTGAATCCATCTGGACCTGGGTTGGTTTTTAGTCAGGGGACTTTTATCTGTCATCAGTCTGTTGAAGTCACTGATCTCTTCTTGGTTTAATGTGGTGGCCTGGGACTGAGAGTGTCTACAAGTTAATTCCTTTTAGATTTTCAACTTTAATTGCATATAGACTTTTAAAGGAGTCTTTATGTTTTCTCCCCTGAATTTCTTGCTGCATTTTGTAGTGTTTCCCTGTTCATATATATTTTTATTAAAATGTATCTCCTCTTCCAATTAATTCAACTAAGTTTTTGTAATTCTTTCTGTTGTTTTTAAAAGCAGTTTTTAGATTCATTGTTTCTTTCCATTGCTTTGTTATTACTATTATTTTGTTAATTTTTCATCTAATGGATTTGGGCTTGATTGGTTCCTCTTTTTTTTTTTTTTTTCTAAGTGATCAACCCCAAATCAATGCAAATGTGAGATCACTAAATGCAAGTAACAGACTGCCAGTAATTGGACTCAGAAGGCTAAGTTATATATACAGAAGAAGTGGACATGAAGCATGGAAGCATAGACTCAGGAATCAGGGTGTGTGGGGTGTGTGAAAATAATGCCAATGTGTGTGTACTAATGTAGGGAATCTTCAAAGCAAAAGCAAGCCAATTAACAGTTTTAAAGTCCAGCTGAGCACCTGGAGAATCTAAACTTAAGGAGAAAACATGGAGAGCACCTTTCATTATTGTGGTTGTTTATCTCTAACTAAAACCCACCATTTCCTTTTACTACAAGTGGCAGCTGCAAACCACCTTGCCTTCGACCATTTCCATAGCACTGTCATCAGGAGGTTTCAAGGAAATTGCGCACTTACAATAAATTACAGTTTAAAGTGTTTGACCTGCTTTCTTGTGATTGCTTTGTGTTTAATTGTGCCCATTTAAAGAGTATTACTCTTCTGATCTTCCTTCCCAAGGTCTCCCCAAGAATTCCAACCTCATGGTAAGGCAGCACTTGGAGAACCAACAGGGAGTTTAATGGAAGTCAGAAAAGGAATGCGGTCAGGCAAGAGTGGGAGACAGAGACAGAGAGACAGAAACAGAGGAGAAGTGAAATACAGAAACACAACACTCTGCAGATGAAGCTCAACAAATTCTGAGTTCTATTGTTCTGTCCTTGTTGAAGTTAAAATGTAAGTCCAAAGAAGCCTGTGATTTCGGGAGAATAATCTTGTTTGGGTCTTGTTTGAAGTCTCAAAGGCCCTCACCGCATCTGGGTAGTAGCAGAGGAACAAGATAAAGCTACTTTATGAAGATGAGCTTCAGGAGAAACCCTTGAGAAGGAAAGAAAGAAGTCTTGTATAAATAACACAATTAAAAATCACATATATAAAATGCAACTGGGTGAAAAGAAGACAAGATTCAAGAGAGACATTAGACAGCAGGAAAAGAAGTAGTGAAATGATCGATAAAAACCTACACATGTGGCAGCACATAAAATGTCAAGAAAGACTTTAGACTCACAGAACGTCACCCAGGCTGAGAATAAGTTCATAGCAATGGATGAATATAGGAGACTGATGTGGAAACAAGCCTGCAACACTAGGGAGGAAATACCTACCCAGCAGCTGCTTGACAGACCCTGTGACACAAGCCCCTGTCCCTAAGCACACTCCTGGTATGTAGGGTTTGCTGTGTGAACCCTAGGGTTAAGTGAGTGTTTTAAAAATGCTTCCCTCCCTCTCTCCCTCCCACCCTCCCTCCCTCCCTCCATTTCTTGTTAAGTTCTATAATTATAGTATTCCTCTTTGGGGAAGAATGCTTTCATGCCCTTAGCATTGCTCCAGTACCTGGATTTCATTGTCAGAAGTTGAAGCCACTGAACATCCCTGGCTTGTGTTAGCATGACCCTTGTTTTTGTCTTGTTTAGGCAGCCATGCTAATGAGATTTCATGGCTGTAGCTTCTGGACATTTCTAGGAGACATCATCTCTCAGTACACTCCCTATTCCCCTGGTTCTTACAATATTTACTCCAACCTTTTGGTGTGTGTGTGTGTGTGTGTGTGTGTGTGTGTGTGTGTGTGTGTGTGTGTGTGTGCAGTGATCCTTGAACCTTATGTGCAGGACCTACATTATAGATTTATCAATTGGAACTAGGAGTAAGAGTATCTTGTTCTCTGCATTTTAATCAGTTGTGGTTTTCTGTAATGGTTTCCATCTGTTGCAAAGGGAATTATCTTTGATGGGGGGTGTGAACTCCACTCATCTGTGGGTATAAGGATAAATATTTAAAATGTAGTTGAGAATTATGCTGTTTTAGTAAGCGATAGTTGTAGTTTCTCCTCCAAGATCGCTGACTTCACTAGCCTTGGATAGCTGACTAAATTTCCAGTAGTAGGCATTTTTCCCTCCTGTTGAATGAACCTTAAGGCTAATCTGAGAGTTGTGGTTTCTGCCAAGGAATAACTCTAGTCTTAGGGTTATGATGCCATGTGGATCATTGTTTCAGTTCACAGTTTCCTAGCTGGGTTGGACGATGGTTGCTTTCTCCCATTGGAAGCTTGCATGGTGCTTTCTGGTACCATGACAGCTAGTTCTCAAGGAGGAGACTTCTCGGTCAGTACCAGATCAAGTCCTTTGTCCAAAAGTCCTGTGTCTAACGTCCACAGTGTCTTCTGCAATAGGGACTTACTATCCACCCATGGGCAGCAATCAAGGACAACAACAATAGCCTACAATGTCTGGGAGCCCCTTGGACAACTCTGACCAAAAAGTCAAAATGGGCTTTAATTTTTTTTTATTCACTTTATAAGCCATGAACCAAACTATTGATCATGAAAGCCCATTGTCCTGGTCACCCCTTCCCACTAACCTTCCTTCTATCCCTTTCTTCTCTGATAGGGTAGAGGATTAGTACTTGCCCATGGGGTGGGTCTCAAGTTGGACTGGTTATTGGTTGGACATTCCCCCAGTCTCTGTTCCATCTCCTGATCATTTGTCCCTGCATTTCTGGTAGACAAGACAGATTTGGGTTGAAAGTTTTGTGTGTGGGTTAGTGTCCTTATTGCTGCACTGGGGTTCTTGCCTGGCTGCAGGAGGTGGTCTCTTCATGTTCTATATCCCCAATGCTGTGAGTTACAGCTTAAGGTCGTTCCCATTGATTCTTGGGCACCTCCTCTATTACAGGTCTCTGACACATTATCAAGATGCTCCCCCACCTCCCCACTCCTGTCAGTTGCAGATTTCCATTCATTTTTCTGCCCCCTTCATACCTGATTCTGAACCCTCCCCCCACAATTCCACTCCATATCGCCTCTCCCACCCAGCTTCCTCCCTCCATCTGCCTCCTATGGCTATTTTATTCCCCTTCTAACTGAGATTCAAGTGTCCTTGTTTGGCCCTTCCTTCTTGTTTAGCTTCTTTGGGTATGTGGAATGCAGGATGGGTATACTGTATTTTATGGCTAATATCCACTTATAAGTGAGTACATGCCATGCATGTCCTTTTGGGTCTGGGATACCTCACTCAGGATGATATTCTCAAGTTCTATCTATTTGTCTGCAACATTAGTGATACCCTTGTTTACAATGGTCAAGTAGTATTCCATTGTGTAGATGTATACATTTTCTTTATCTATTCTTCAGGTAAGGCACATCTAGGTTGTTTCTAGTTCCTGGCTATTATGTATAAAGCTACTATGAACATCGTTGAGCACGTGTCTTTGTGGGATGTTGGAGCACAGGAGTGGTTTAGCTGGGTCTTGAGGTAGAACTAATCCCAGTTTTCAGAAAAACTGCTAAATTGATTTCCAACGTGGTTGTACAAGTTTGCACTTCCACCAGCAGTGGAGGAGTGTTCCCTTTGATCCACATCATTGCCAACATGCACTGTTACTTGAGTTTATCTAAGCCATTCTGGTAGGTGCACGGTGGAATCTCAGAGTTGTTTTGACTTGCATTTCCCTGATGATTAAGGACTGTGAATATTTCTTTAAGTGCTTCTCAGCCATTTGGTATTCCTCTCTTGAGAATTCTCTGTTTATCACTGCACCTTATTTTTCAATTGGATTATTTGGGTGGTTAGCATCTAACTTCTTGTGTTCTTTATAAATTTTGGATACTAGCCCTCTGTCAGATGTAAGGTTGGTGAAGACCCTTGCACAATCAGCAGGCTGCTATTTTGTCCTATAGACAGTGTCCTTTGTCTTACAGAAGATTTTCATTTTCATGAGGTCCCATTGTTGGCCCTAGAGCCTGAGCCATTGGTGTTCTGTTCAGGAAGCTATCTCCTGTACCAATGTGTTTACAGCTACTCCCCACTTTCTGTCCTATTAGATTTAGTATATCGATTTTATGTTGACGTCTTTGACCTACTTGGACTTGAGTTTTGTGCAGAGTGATAGATATGGATCTATTTATATTCTTCTACAGGCAGACATCCAGTTAGGCCAGCATTATTTGTTGAAGATGCTTTCTTTTCTCCATTGTCTTTCTCAAAAATCAAGTGCCCATAGGTATGTGGGTTTATCTCTGTGTCTTTGATTTGATTCCATTGATCAAGCTGTCTTTTCTTATACCAATACCATGCAGTTTTTGTTACAATTGCTCTGTAGTATAGCTTGAGGTCAGGGATGGTGATTTCTCCTGAACTGTTTTTTTTTTTTTTTCTTACATTTTAAATTTTATTATTTTTATTAAATATTTTCTTTATTTATATTTCAAATGTTATCCCCTTTCCTCATTTCCCCTCCAAAAAACCATTTATCCCCCCCCCCATCACCAACCCACCCACTCCTGCTTTCTGGCCCTGGCATTCCCCTACACTGGGCACAGAGCCTCCTGAAGTTCTTTTATTGTTCAGGATTGTTTTGGCTATCTTGGGTTCTTTGTTTTTCCATATGAAGTTGAGAATTGCTCTTTGAAGGCCTGTAAAGAGTTGTGTTGGAATTTTGATGAGAAGTGTCTTGAATCTATAAATTGAATCTATAAATGGCCATTTTCATTATGTTAATTTTACCAATCCATAAGCATGGGGAAATATTTCCAACTTCTTAGGTCTTCCTCCTTTTCATTCTTCAGTGACTTGAAGTTCTTGTCATATAGCTCTTTCCCTTGCTCTGTCAGAGTTACACCAATATATTTTATATTATTCAAGGTTATTGTAAACAGTGTTGTTTCCCATTTTTTTCTCAGCCCGTTTATCATTTGTGTAAAGGAGGGATACTGATTCTTTTGAATTCATTTTGTATCCAGTCATGTTGCTGAAGGTGTTTATCAGCTGTAGGAATTCTTTGGTAGAATTTTTGCGGTTACTTATGTGTATTTTCATACCATCCATAATTAGCAATACTTTCACTTCTTTCCCAACTTGTATCCCCTTGATCTCTTTAGTTGTCTTATTGCTCTGGTTAGAAATTCAAGTACTACATTGAATAAATAAATAGATAGATAGATAGATGGATAGGTAGGTAGGTAGGTAGATAGATAGATAGATAGATAGATAGATAGATAGATAGATAGATAAATGGGGAGAGAGTGGACAGCCATGTCTTGTCCCTGATTTTAGTAGAATTGGTTGAAATCTCTCTCCATTTAGTTTGTTGTTGGCAATTGGCTTGCTGTATATTGATTTAATAATTATTAGGTATGTGCCTTGTATATTTGACCTTTCTAATAGTTTTAACATGAAGACATGTTGGAATTTGTCAAAGGCTTTTTCAGCATTTAATGAGATGGTATTGTGATTTTTTTTTCTTTCAGTTTGTTTATGTGGTGGATTACATTGATGGATTTTCATGTGTTAGACCATCCCTGAATCCTTCAGATGAAGCCTGCTTGATCATGTTGGATGATGTTTTTGATTTGTTCCTGGATTTGGTTTGTGAGTACTTTATTGAGTATTTTTGCATCAATGTTTATAAGTGAAATCAGTCTAAAATTATCTTTCTTTCTTGAGTTTTTGTGTGCTTTAGGTATCAGATTGACTATGGTTTCACAGGATGAGCTTGGCACTTTCCCTTCTGTCCCTATTTTGTGGAATAGTTTGAGGCATATTGGCGTTAGCTCTTCTTTGAAAGCCTGGAGGAATTCTGCATTAAAACCTTCTGGCTCTGAACTTTTTTTGGTTGATTCCTGTTTTGTTTTGTTTTATTTTGTTTTGTTTTGTTTTGTTTTCCTTATAGGTTATAGGGCTCTTTAAATAGTTTACCAAAGATCATTGATTTAACTTTGGTGAGTGGTGTCTTTCTAGAAAATCATCCATTTCGTTAAGATTTTCCAATTTTGTGGAATATAGGCTTTTGAAGTAAAACCTAATGATTCCCTGAATTTCCTCAGTGACTGTCTCTTTTTTCATCTCTGCTTTTGCTTATTTATATTCTCTCTCTCTCTCTCTCTCTCTCTCTCTCTCTCCCTCTCCCTCTCCCTCTCCCTCCGTCCCTCCCCTCTCTGTGTGTGTGTGTGTGTGTGTGTGTGTGCATGCGTGTGCGCGCTATATGAGAACATTCCAATTTCTTTATGGAGGTACTTAGTGTTATGAACTTTCCTCTTAGCACTGTTTTCATTGTCTCCTATAAATTTGGGTATGTCCTGTCTTTATTTTCATTGAATTCTAGAAGTCTTTATTTCTTTATTTCTTCCCTGGCCAGATATCATAAAGTAGAGAATTTTTCAATTTCTATGAGCATGGAGGCTTTCTTGTGTTTCTATTGTTGTTGAAGTCCAGCTTTAATCCATGGTGGTCTGATTAGATAGGAGGCATTATTTCAATTTTCTTGTATCTGTTGAGGCTTGCTTTGTGACTGACTATATGGTCCATTTTGGAAAAGGATCTGTGAGGTGCTGAGAAGAATGAATATTCTTTTGTGTTTGGGTGAAATACCTATACATGTCTGTTAGGTCTGTTTGATTCATAATGTGTCTGTTAGTTTTATTATTTCTCTGTTTAGATTTTTGTCTCGATTGTTAATTGATAAGAATGGAGTGTTGAGGTCTCCCACTATTATTGAATGGGATTTGATGTGAGATTTAAGCTTTAGCAATGTTTCTTTTACAAATGTGGATGCCCTTGTATTTGAGGCATAGATGTTCAGAATTGAGATATCATCTTGGTAGATATGTTTTCCTTTGACATGTGTCTATTTTGATTATTTTTCTCTGGAAGTCTATTTTATTAGATAATAGAATGACTACCCCAACTTGCTTCTTGGGTCTATTTGCTTGGAAAATATTCCCACAGTCTTTTACTCTGTGGTAATGCTTTATTGTAGAAGAGTTTCTTGTATGCAGCAGAATGATGGATCCTGTTTTTCCATTCATTCTGTTTACCTGTGTCTTTTTATTGGGATATTGAGTCCATTGATGTTTAGAGATATTAATGACCAGTGATAATTGTTTTCTTGGATGTAGTTATCTTCCTTGGATTGGAGTTTTTCATATAGTATTTTCTGTAGGGCTGGATTTGTGGCTATATATTGTTTAAATTATATCTTGTTTTCTCCATCTATGGGGATTAAGAGTTTTGCTGGGTATAGTAGTCTAGGTTGGCACCTGTGGATTTTTTTTTTTTAGAGGTTTCAAAATATCTGCCCAGGCCCTTCTAGCTTTAGAGTCTCTGTTGAGAAGTTGGATGTATTCTCAAATGTTTGCCTTTGTATATTACCTGGCCTTTTTCCTTTGCTGCTTTTAATATTTTCTTTGTTCTGTAGATTTTGTGTTTTGATTACTACATGCTGGGATTATTTTTATTCTGGCCAGTCTGATTGGTGATATATAAGCTTGTATGCTTATAGGCATCTTTTTAGGTTGGAAAAGTTTTCTTCTATGATTTTTTTGAGAATATTTTTCTCACCTTGGAACTTGGACTCTTCAGATTCTTCTATTCCTATTATTCTTAGGTTAGGTCTTTTCATGGTTTTCTAGATTTTTCTGGATGTTTTGTGACAGGAATTTTTTAGATTAAACATTTTCTTTGGCTAAATTATTAATTTCCTCTATTATATCTTCTATGCTTGAGATTCTGTCTTCCACTTCCTGTATTCTGTTGGTGATGCTTGCATCTGTTGTTCCTGTTCCCTCCCCCAGGTTTTCCATCTCCAGGATTCCCTCAATTTTTGTTTTCTTTATTGCTTCTATTTCCATTTTCAGGTCTTGCACAGTTTTATTTATTTCATTCACCTATGTATATCCCTGTATATCTTTAAGAAATTTATTCATTGCCTCTTTAAATGCCTCTATCATCTTTGAAAGGTTGAATTTAAGGTCATTTTCTTGACCTTCAGTTGTGTTAAGATATCCGGGGCTTCCTGTAGTAGGGTAGCTCTGAAGGTGACATATTGCCCTTGCTTTTGTTGGTTGTGTTCTTTAGAGGGACTTTAGCCATCTGGATGGCTTTGGTGTCTGGATGTTCCTGTTGTAGTAGGTACTTGGAGTGGGGTTTACCTTGATGCTCCTGGTGTGGCAGGCCTCTGATGGTATCCTTTGACTATATGGATCTGGATCAGCAGGTCTGTATGGTTCAGAATCTGCAGGTCTGATGGAGGTGAGCAGAGAGATGGCAGGAGAATTGAGGTCTGCTGGGGATAGCAGAGTGCTCAGGGCAGCTTGGGCTGCCCCAGAAGACCAAGCGAGCAGGGAAGATGGGTCAGGGAAGGAAGGTAACCTGTATGGTGCAGGATCCTCACATTTGATGAAGGTGGTAGGACAGATGGCTGGAGAATCCAAAAAGGGTTTCTTAATGTTAATGTTGAGGCTTTTGTTGTTGAGGCTCTTACAATGAGAATTATTGGTCAAGAAATTTTCACTATGTATGTGTACTTATACACTCACTACATGCATTACTTCTATTTTTAGCTAGATAGGTAATGGTATGGTTTCTTATGGCTATTATTTTACCTGCCTTCCTGTTTCTTCTGTATTTATCATCACCCCAACCCCAGTTAAAACTTCTCTCTCTTTTTCCCATTTACTCTTTCAAAACATTTGTACTCTGATATTTCCCTCTCTATTGTGCCCCCACACATACCTCCCATTGTACCATTTGACTTTTCTGGTTTCTGTAGTTACTCTAGGTTATCCACCTACATCTGAAAACTTGGAGCTAGAAACCACAAAGTCAGTTTCATTTCCTCACTTATCCCAGCTGCCTCCCTCACCATCTGCACAATCTCTCAAGTAGGTGGGTCACCCGCAGAACCTCAGTCTCTCTCTTCACCATATGATTGATTAGCATAGCCATAGATGTTTGCCTGCACTTGTCCTCCCTGGATACAATGTGCAGGAGTCCATCTCCCCCATCTCTAGAGTTCTAGGTCCTCAAAGCAGCTTCATCAGGTCTGTTGAGGACCCAAGGCAGAGCTAGTGCCCCACACACCTGCTTGCACCAGTGTCCAACCCCTGTGTGATCATCTTCTATACTGCGGGTAATGTCAGCTTCTGGCTCTCCGAGAAAGCTCATGTCATAATCTACTGTATGGGGGTAATGCTACGACCCTAAACTGTCTCATGTAAAATAATGTTATTCCAGAATTACAGAGACAAAACTGGGTTCACAGCCTTATTATAATACCTCTTGGCTAATGATTAGATAATCTGATCAAAAATGACTAGAGACAGAAAAACAGAGTTGACAAATATGACTGAATTTTGACTTGTTAAAAAAGAAGTAAAACCTGTTTAGTTGAAAAGAATTAATATAGGAATATGGGGAAATGAAAGTTCTGTCATCTTAAATTTGACACATTAAAATCTATACATATCAATTAAAATAGTCATAAGTAAAATTAATATTTAATAAAGTTATAAAACTAAGCTTTAAAAAGCCATAGCATGAATAGACAGCTTATGAAAATAGGAAGGACAACATTAATATGCTGAGTATCCTTCCCAATAAACATAAAGGACTCCAGATATTAAGCCTGTACAAAGTAGAAGGAAATAATAAAATTGATGAGCAAAAAGCCAAAGTACTTTTCAAATGATCATCAATCCAAGCCTAGTGCACATCCCCCTACACACCTACACATACACACAATGACACTATAGAATTATTATTTGACCACTCTCAATAATGGACATGGGCAAGGATCACACCAATGGCCATCCCAACTACCCACTATCACACATGTGACATTGCCGTCTCTATTATGCCATGCTCTCCTACTGATGCTGTCCCTGTTTCTTTACACAAGGACTGAACAGTGTCCATAAGTAGATCACAGTCTCCCTTCCTAGCAGTACTGTGGGTGCTTTCTGAAGCTAGGCCACACATAGTTGGAGATCATACCGCATTGCTTGTTCTGAGGGAGATAGATGCTATCTACATGCATTCCTTGAAGGTAACTGGAGGAGAAGGATTGCGACCTGAACATAATTCCAGGGCCACCAGGGCCAGAAGACCTTCCTGGCCAGTAGCTCTCAGCTCCTGGGCCACAGATACTAGGTGAAAGGGCTACTCATCCTTGAGGTATCACATTTCAGAAATGGAGAAATTCTGTTTCTCCAATTTATGTTTATGGTCAAAATTTTACTTAGTATTTACAATATGTATTACTTAATTTTACAGTGGATAAGTCTGGCGTCATTAACTTAACCAAGTGATTTAGTTAACATGATGAGAGTTGGGGCAGATTTAGCATCATGCTTTCTAGTCTAATGTATTGTGATAGCCCTAAAAGTATATATTAATAAATCAAACCAGGGAAAGATTCAATCAAACTCAAAATATCAAGACTGAAGCAATTCCTGGCATAGTAATACATGGCCCAGAGCTAGACTTGGAGCCAAAGAAAGCAAAAGAGAATGGACATTATTAGAAACATCTGTATAATTTGAATCAGTCTTTGCTATATTAGCAAAAAAAAAATCTGATACGGAAGCATAAACTTCCTACAAAGGGATGGAACTACAGTTTGGTGTTGACTATCCCCCCTAGGCCCATGTGTCAAAGACAGGGTCCCTGGGGTGGCATTATAGAAGGTACTTTTAGCTATTAGTAGGCAGGCTTCATGGTTAGTCTTTCAGACATTTGCTGTGTCCCTCTGATGCAGACAGTAGGACCAAGACGACTGACAGCCTCCTCTCCTCTGCTTCAGAGAAATGGGGTGAGCATATCTTGTGGTTAATTCTGACTATCTGCTTGGAAGAAAGCAGAACCATTTCTGAAGACAAACTGTGGGTGTCACTGCTCCAGAGGCTGTGAGATCTGGGAGAATAAAGCCAATAAATGAGGTGGTCTCAGTAGCCAACTTTATACAGAGCCCCAGACAATTTATACTCTGAGAGGAAAGAAAAGTCATGTGGGTAACATTCTCATAAGTTCAAGCTGTATCCAGTCACAGGGACAAAGGTCGCGTGGCAAAAAAAAAAAAAACATGTTTTTCCATAGAGGCATAAATATTTAATTGAGTTAAGAGCAGCAAGACGTAATAAGTAATCTGAAGAAACTCATTGCTATCTACTATACCCAGAAGTTAAAAAACACATTCCAAGAACAATTCCTTGTTTTGAAGAAACTGTTGCCAGTCTCTTGTCTTACTTTCTTTGTGGTGTTTCCACAAGCACCCAGACTTCTCCTCACAGGAGACTCCATTCCTGGACTGTATTCTGACATCTGAGCATGTTAGTGAGGGGGTTTCTATATCGATTTAAGTGAGGTGGGAAGACCCGCACTGAATGCAGCTTGCATCAATGCACTTCGTGGAGTCGTGGACTGAATAAAAAGGAGAAATTGACTTGAACACCGAGTATTCATCTCTTCCTTCTTCCTGATTGTAGATGCAATGCACCAGCTTCACCCGGTTCCCAGTGCCATGGCTTTCCTGTCACAACGGCTGTGTGCTACATTTACAGTGTTTCTGTGAACTGGAGTTAATAGTTAAGGAGACAGTGACTCACTTTGGGGAACATTCTGGAAAGATCGCTACATGCACCGTGGAAACTTCTGAGTCAAACTGTAGGAAATTCACATCACATAGGCCTGCTCAGGTTTTTGTTGTTGTTGTTGTTGTTGTTGTTGTTGTTGTTGTTGTTTTGATGGCCAATGTTCTACTGTTAGCTTTTGTGAACTGGAGCCCCACTGTTTTGGAAATGAAGTAGCAGACTCCTATGAGCAAACCTAGCTCCTGATGCACAAAATCTGAGAAACTACAGTTCAAGCCTGAATGCTACAGTGTCCCGAGGCAGCCCAGGCACATGTCACGTCCTATCCTGAATCAAGAAACAGAATGAATGCAAATAGATCTGCAGTGAGCACCAAGAAAGACACAGAATTTACCAAATTAATAATTAGCTTAAGCCAGGCGTGGTGGCACACGCCTTTAATCCCAGCACTTGGGAGGCAGAGGCAGGCGGATTTCTGAGTTCGAGGCTAGCCTGGTCTACAGAGTGAGTTCCAGGACAGCCAGGGCCACACAGAGAAACCCTGTCTCAAAAAACAAACAAACAAAAATTAACTTAGGATTCAGCAGAAGGTGCCCATGTCTTTTTGACTTGCAAAATTTGAACTAATACTCAGTCTACCAACTCTAACATGATGAATAACTACTTGCTCGTCTCTCCTTCAGACTAAGGGATGCGTCTTCCCTTTGTAAAAAGTCTATCTTTAGAGCTCTGATTTCTCAGAGATTGAACTCATGTACTTTTAAATGCAACTTCAAATGAGTTGCATGATCTCATTCTTATTCTAGGTTTTCCTACCAACAAAAATTGCTAAACATTTTTTTTTTTATCCAGTCATCTAAGGCGTGCTTTTTATACTGGGAAAGCATAAAAGGATGGCTGTAACCCTCTTTGTCCATGAACCAAAGCTGCAGAATTGTAGGCAAGTGCTAAACAAGACGTGGGAATGTGGAGAGCTTTGCCCCTGTACTGCTGGGTCGCAAACCCAGGGCTGCTCAGGTTTTAGCTGTGCGTGGTTTGTTTGTCCAGTGAGAGCCATGAAAACCCCACATTAGACTGCCAGTTTTTCCTAACAGTGCAGCAGTAAAGTCAAGATAAGCATCTCAGGGTGCTGTCCACTGGCACATTCATGCCTGTGAGTGATAGGGCTGAGGTATAAATAAGACCTGAAGAGGGAGGAAAATATATGTTTGCTTTTTATTTAAGCATTGGCAACCCTTGGGTGAGGGTGCAGACAGGCATAGACTTTTAGCCCAGACTAATTTTTATTTACATTTGTACTAGCATGATGTGAATCTATAAAACCCAGTATCACTTTTATGATATTTCTTTTGTTACAAATTTGATCAAATAAGAGACGTTCTTAACTGGGACTGGTGACTAAGCTGGAGCCCTTTTGGAAAGTGTGGGAGGCAGAGTGAAATTAGGGGTACAGACCCCAGGGTGGCCTCAGAGTGGGAATTGGGACCCAAGTAGATGCCAAGAGAGGAAAAGACAGGCATACCGGAGCGGAGACCACTGAGGCTGAAGGTCTTAGTGTGTTCATATGCTCTCATTTTTCCCTGAAAGTGGGTCCTTCAGGTAGCCAGGCTAGGCTACGGTGTGGAAATCCGGAAACACCAAAAGGACCCAAGGCTGTTGTCAGGACAAAGTACCACTACACTCAGAATCTAAGAAGAAGTGGCCAGGAAGCATCTGTCAGTGCCAGTGATGGTATCACCAGAATCTACTGGTAATAGCTTCCTAGTCTCCAATGACCCAGGTGCCCGGTTAGCCTTCCAACCCTAAGGGATGCGCGCATCTGAGCTTGTTTCAGCTTTCTACTCTGCTGACCAAGGTGGGGGAAGTGATGGTTCCCCCCGACCCCCACCCGCCAGGAGGTGGGAACCGGCTTTAGAGCTCTCACAAACCAGTTTACCCCTCGCTGACTGGAGGTGGAAGGGCAGAGCTGATGGGCGGGTTTACAGGACATGAGGCGTGGCTTGATGGTAACGGGCGGGGCTTGGTGGGCGGTGAGCAGAGTAGTAGGGGCGGGGCTGCTGGGAGGTGGGCGGGGTTCCGTGCCTGCCTTGCTTGCTAGCGCAGTGGCTGCTGGCTCTGTCCGCCCCAGCCCGTCCACAGAGGGGCGCGGGCGCCGTGCTGGCGCTGGACTTAGGAGCTCCGGAGCCCGAAGCGCACGCCTAGCCGCGTGGGCGGCGATGAGCGCCGAGGGATCGCAATCCCTGGCCGCCCCCCGCGGGCGTCCTAGTCACCTACTGGTGCCCGCGCGGGTGAGTGGGGTCCCCTGGAGGCCCTCTTCCTCAACCTCTGAGTCCCTTCAGTCTCCCTGCCTACCCTCCTCTCCCAGCGCCTCTTCCTTTCTTGAGTCCTTGTGTCCCCCTTTCCGGGTGGCTCTTGTGGGCGGCGGTTGGCTCTGGGCCCTGGGCATAGTGGATAACACTAGCCCCTGGGCACCGCAATCTTGTCTTCCTTGCACCACAGTTACCAGCGTGCAGGTTTTTATTTTCTTATCTTTAACATCTGGGTCATGGGGCACAGGTGCTTTCCTTTACTGCGTGGTAACTAAGGTCTTCCAGACCGTGGGGTTTGGGCTCTGTCCAGTATTTCTTCCAAGGAGTGGTCTCTCTGGTCGCAGGCAAGGGCTCTGGCAGCAACTCAGGCACTATGCAGGGGTTCTTGTTGTCCCCTTGATGAGGTATGGTGCCAACTGCCTCTGCCTATCGCTTGGGCCACCAGTTCAGTATCTTCCAGAAACCAAGAGGATGCTGATGGGCCAACTTTGCAACATGTTTTTAAAAGTCTATTCTAGGTCCTACCCGCCCACCCCCCCTATTTAAAACAAAAAACAACAACAACAAAAAAACCGAAACTATTGATTGACAAAACCCTGAGATGTTGATTTAAACAAAAACAGAAAGTTCTTGGAAACCTTCAAGTTGCCACCCACACAGCTCAGCCAAGTGTTCTGGAAAGGGTGCAAGACAGCAGCTGTTTATCATGGCCTTAGGAAGCTGTGTGCCTGTGTCCTGGGGTGCAGTCACGCCTCCTTTTTAACTTTGCTCAAGCGCCCAAACCTTCAGGAGAATAAGGTCCTTTTAGGGTAACAAAGGTTTCCAAGACTGTAGGCTGGAGTGGCTGCTAACTGTCCAGTCACATGGCTTCAGAAATAGCTAGTGCTCAGTGCTATGTTTAGTGTGTCGAGACCAGTGTATCTGCTTTGCAAACTGAACCATCCCACAGAGTCCCTCAACATCTTCCACATTTTGGGTGGAATGTGGTAGGATTTGGGTTTTTTGTTTGTTTTATTTTATTTTTTTTAATACTTTGTAATGTGAGTAGTTACCCAAGTACAGCAGATGGGACTCGTACCTTAGGAAATCCACTTAGATTACCTGGAAATAGAAGGAAGCAAGTGCCACTGGCTCTCTGGTGTCTATCTCTCAGGACTTGAATAGAATGTCCTCCCACAGTGCATTTTGGGAAATATCCTTGCAACAAGTCTTGTTAGTAACTGTTGCCATTAGAGGAAGAACTGAAGTGATTTATTTTACTTTGAACCTCTCTCCGTGAGTTTTGGCAGACTTCGGTTTTAAGTGCATGCATGACATGGAAGTCTTCAAAAAAAGCTTGCTGAGCTCCATGTCAATAACCAAGTCGAAAGACAGTCCAAGACCCGTTCAGCATCTTATGTGTCACAGGAACCTTGATGATGTGAGATGGCCCATCAGAACTGGGCTTGAAGGGAACTGTTCACAGTAATGTAGTGCTAAACTCCAGTGTGTGAGGTTCCGTGTTGTATTTAAAGTAAATCTGCCGAGATTGACACTTGCACATTCTCAGAATCCCAGGATTGTGTTACCTGCAGGTCATGCTGCAGTACTTGAACCTCTGATGAATGGTGTCTAACAAATCTCAGGAGGCACCTATGAAGAATTCCGCAGTTTCTTAACAATTACTGCGCATAACATTAGTGAGCTTGCAATGCCTAGCTATGACAGTGCTTAGCTATGACAGTGCTTAGCTATGACATCGTTTCAGTTCACAGAAGTTGGAGCATCTACTTAGAAAAATAATTACACTGGATACAATGTAGTCTTACTTTTAAATTTTCTGTCTGACGTCAAAAGTATAATTATTCATTATAACGGCTGCTTGTTTGAATAATAGCAATTGGGCCAGATTTGGTGTCTCACACACACATTTTCTGAGTTAGGTAATTTCCTAAAGTTCTGTTCTGAGAATCAACCATTCCATAGCCTGAGAGTCTGGCAGTTCTCAGCAGGACTTGTGTTTATTGAGTTTTTTTTTTCTTTCTGTTTTTAAGTGGTCACCCTTCAATGCACAGCAGTGTGAACTGGTAAGCTGCAAATTCATAGGATGATCTACCCTGCCCATGGGAAGGTGCAGAGATTTCTAGTCGTTCTGAAGGCTCGCTTCGTAATGGAATCTCTTAGCCAATTTTTTTTCCCAGAGCTGCTATTCCTGAAGAGATAAGTTAAGCAGGCACCGTAGGATCCCAGTACTCCCCTTGTTTCCTGCTCCTGTTACATGTCCTTTTTTCTTTCAGACACTTTTGATCTCACCAATAGAATTTCTTTTGGTGCCTGTGACATCATAGGCCAATCCCATGTATTTTAAAACAAGGAGTTACTTGATTTTACCAGGAGACAACATGCCTCATGGTAAACATGTAAACAGGATCTAATTTAGAAAACTGTATTTACTTGTTAAAAATATCAGAAATTAAATTTGTCCCTTTTTTCTGAAATATATGTAGCAACTTCTTATATCTACTTATCTGTATAGTTTTTGGTTGTAATCTAGATATATATTCCAGGATGGCTCATACAACACACTTTTGAGAAGCCAGAGAAGGTGTCATTGAAGCACAGGATGAGAGCGTAACCATTCAATCCCCTTGTTATTAAATGACTACCTTCCCGGGGTTTTGTGCTCTGAAATGTGAGCATATGTAACTAATCACATCAGGTTGGGTGAGTGCCACAAAAGAAGGGCCTCCCATTCATTCCTTCTCCCTTGTGCTGTGCTGTGCTGTGCTGTGCTGTGCTGTGCTGTGCTGTGCTGTGCTGTGCTAGTACCCAGGGGTTGCACTGTACTTACAGTGTAAAGAGAAACTCACTGATTAGCATTGGAGAAAATTAGCAACCCTAGCCGGGGAAGCCCACTTACCCCCTTCTCAGCTGTAAACTCTCCAGAGCAATTCTTATTGATCACTTGCATTCTGACACCAGTCACCCTTAGCAATTAACTGTCATTTTAAAATTACAATTTACATATGACATATGTCAGTGTAGTACATTATGATGCTACAATACATGCATACATTATGCATACATCTAGGTAGTATGGTTCTCAGAAACTGGCTATTCAGTTAGACTGAGCGATTTCGTTGCCTAAGATGAAATAAAGAAGGTTTCTCAAGGCCTTCTAAGGAAAAGACATTAACAATTTCATGGAAAAGGCACTTGGGTTTTATACTGGTAAGTCTTTCCCTTGTGGTCCAATAACCATTGCTCACATGGGTTTGGAAAAGTTGCATTGTTTTCTGCTAACAGGAGGTGGCGCTGTCTCCTCGGCCTTCCTGGAGTCCCATTCAGCCTGTGGAAGCCGGCTTATCCCTTCTATTTCTGCACTAAGCTCCCCTCGCGGACTTGATCCCCACTCTAGGCCATCCCTGGCTTCCTCTGGGAGCACTGGCTGTTCTTCTCTACCCCCAAGGACACACAGGGCGTCTTCGAAATCCTACCCTGCCCAGTGACAACTAAAACTCTATACCATCCTGCACGCTTCAACATATACTATTAAAAAGTGCTGTGAGGATTATGTGATTCTTTTTTCAGTTTGAATTTCCTTGTTATACATTTCTTTTCAGATCCGGTATTATTATTCACCCGTTACATTTTTATTAGGCAAATAATTAAGATTTAAGGAAAACGACTATGACTTTTTTTTTTAGCTTATTTAAGGCTGTAATTGCAAAGTTATAAAAAATGTCAGGTTATATTTTTAACACATAAGGTATGCTAATTTTAGAGAGTACTTACTCCAAAATTGCTAAATTTCCATTCTGTTTAACCCATTTTATCGCCATTTTCCCTACCTGCTTAACACATTATCTGCCTTAATATTTACAGTAATGCTTTTGTATTGTGAAAGAATGATGCTGATTCTAAACTGTCAGCGTTTTGACTTACCCAGCTTGGATAGGCACCAGAATCCATTTGACATTTGGACGGATTCCACTTGGTTACAGCTCTGACTTGTATTACGATAAATATAATCACATGAGATATTAAAACCACTGTGCGTGTCACTGTGGTCATTGACTTTCTTTTTTTTTTATTTTTTTTTATTTCTCTCGTCACTGTTCCTTGAACCCCAGCTCCAGGAAGAAATGTACACCTCACTCCAGACAGTAGTAAATTCATCTAAGCCCCGACTGATGAAGAATAAACGTTTCTATTTTTATTTTAATTGAAGTAACTAGGTGGGAAATCACACCATGCTGTTGAATCTCTTCCTAGAATTGATTCAAACAGTTAGAGATCTAAGTGGCAGTACTGTGTTATAGGTAAGATACAACCATAGGATTCCACCCAGTTTCATAATAAACAGTCCATATTTGTGAAGGGCGGTATAATTGTCAGTGATCTCAATAAAACCTATAATTTATTTTCGATGAGAAACAAAGACTTTGCATCTAGGACAGTCCCACACTGCTGGGTGACTCAGCTTTTAGGACTCTGAGAAATCCCCCTCCCCTTGCCCTTTCCAAGATGAGGTAAAAGAGAGGAAGTGGGCCACCCCCAACTTGTGTCTCTGATTGATTGACTGATTTTTCCTGTGGTAAGCTTGCTGAGCTGGTCATCTGAGCTTGTCATCTGCCTCACTGAGGACAGGGCTGACCCCACCGCCCCAGTCCCAGACCTCTGTACCTTTGTCTGCAGGCAGATGCTCAGCTTTAGGGTGTACTGATCACTGTTCCTCTTCTCTTCCTGACCCAATATGGTGACTGCCACAATTGGGTTTTCACACTTGGGTATATAGTGTAGCCACTGGAAGCTATTTTGCATAACCTCTTGTTTGTTACTAACCTGGTCCCGGGGCTCCCCAAACTATGCCACTATTTTATTCTACCCCTCTCCCCCCCCCAAAACAAAACCTGTCTATAGCCACTCTAGTTGGACTGGCTCTGTTTAAGGGCTCACAGAATATGTCTTCAAGGCTTGTCGGCTACTAAACCCTGAGTTGCATTTCCTCTCTGACGTCCACATGTCTGAGCATCGTAGAGTCGACCACAGACCCTGTTGACTATTTAGACTGTGCCCTCTGAACTTTTGGCCTTAATTTTCCAGTTTCCTGGACAGCTGTGCTAGCCTGGCATTGCCCTAGCTCCCCTATCTCTGGCTCATTCTAGTTGCTGCTGCAGCCAGGACCTCCCACCAGCATCCACTGCCATCTGTATGCACTGCTCGGAGGCTTCCCTGTGATATCTCAGGAGCAGTGTGCCTGTGCCTGGCCTTTAGGAAGGGGCAACCCCAGCTCTGATAACAATAGTGTCTGTAAAGGAGTGGCAGTTATGCCCTTTTTCTTAGGAGGAGGAGGCAAGTCTGAGGAGTCGCTTATATTCCCCCGTATTGATTCTGCAGTGTTGGTTCATAGCAGTTCCTACTATGAAGGAGAGGAGATAGCTCCAATTCTAGTTCTTGAGCCGATCACTTATTTTACACTTATTATTAGCTTATTGATGTTTCACTAAAATTATGCCATTTTATTTTTACAGTAGCTAAATTTTAATTTTACACATCAGTATAACCACTAACGGTTAAATGTAATTTATTCTGTTCCCAGGGCTAAAGATTGTCTTAGTGATTTCTTCAGGTAATTATACTTCTCCAAATGGCTCTATCAGTTTGACTTTTTGCACTGTAATTACCTAGGAGTGTTCATTATGTCCCTAGTGTTGTGAAATTACTTCTCCTACCTTAAACCTGGGATGCTCCGACTCCACAGGGGCCAGAAACAACCTGTTTATAACCACATACTGGGGTTGACATTGTCAGTTGTAGTTACATTCTCTTATTTATTTCTAGATATTGGGAGAAAGGTCACCTTATTAACAGTTGAAAGTATACCCTGTGTTTGATACCACTGTGCCCATTTCCATCAAGAATTATCTTTTGGCTGGTGCTAAACATTTCAGAAGGACATTCTGCCTGCTTGCAACACTATTTGTTTCATAGTAGAACTTCAACTCCAGCTTTTTTTTTTTTTAAGCTATTGTGTTTGGCTGACTTCCTGGCAGACTGAAGACCTACATGAGCAGATCCCTTTCCAATGCTTGTGACCAGAATAACCAGAGATAAAGGCAGAGGCTATTGAGAGAGGTCTTGCATATGAAGAAAGGAAACACAGAATCTGTGTACATTTTATGACTAATGTTGAGGGAAGATTTTTGTGATATAGAAGCACATCCTTGAGCAAGGTTAGTAATAATTACACTGATCAAGGATGCCTAGAAGGAGTGGTACCATCTCTTTGGTGGCTTCTTCTGCTTGAGTAGGGGAGTCCTGTGATCCCATCAATACTTTGAGAACCAGAGGTGAAGGAACAGCTGGCGTGGGGGTTGAGAGGAAGAAGATACAGAGCTGAGAGTATGCAGAGAGACTTGCCTGCTCAGCCTCAGAAGGAGGGATAGATTTGAGGGGCTTGTGTGCAGCCTGCTCTGCTTATGTCATAAATGTGCTAGTTATACATGTGTGTTACATCTATACATCCCACACTTGCATGCTTCATATAACTGTACATGCCAAAAAGTGTATACAAACAGTGCACATTATATACACAGCACAACATGTATAGATATACACACATTACGCATATGCATATATCAGTTACATTTCTTTGTATCTGTGCATGTACATAGTATATGCATCTGTATATCTGCACAAGTGTATATACATGCATGTGGATCAATATTCATATAAGTTATATACATTCAAAGCACACAGAACACTTGTACACCACACACATGCTTGCAACTTGTAATGCACAAGTGGGTAACAGACGTGTGGCACTCATGTTTAGTCAACACAAATGCCATTCACTATACAGAGCACACGTGTACACAGTACACCCGTGTCTGTGGAACTAAGGCTATTAGAGCAAAGGTTTCTATTTCCCTTCTACATTCATAGTGGAAGAGATTCAGGGTTCTACTGCCTGCTCAGAAAAGCAGGGGACATACAAAAGGTGGCACAGGTATGTTTAGGGACCTTACTGATCTGAAGGCAGATCATTGCTCTCCTGACTTGATGCTTGCACAGCTTTGATCCTTACTCTTTGGACAAGTTTCTAAGAGTATGTCTTATGCAGTTTGGTAGTTCTGTCCCTATTGGATCATCTCAGTAAGGGTGGCTGGCCATCGTCACTCTTGTGGAGTTGTGTGAAGTCATGGCCATTACTGTAGTCCTTTGTCAGAAGCAAGTCCAGAGTCTGGTGACTTCATGCAGTTTTGCAAACCTAGAACCATCATTGTTCCTGCAAAAGGCAGCTGGGTTCTGACAAACTGAGCTAGGTTTGCCACTGAGGCTTCTTTGACAAAATATTTAATATATTTGGTAAGTCTTTAGCTCTGCCTTTCCATGTCTTCCATAGGAAGTATAAGCATGGTCTCCTAAACTTAAAGCCACATTTTAATGATCCATGAAATTGCATGGGGTCAATATTGCCTTATTCAGAGGATGTGATTGGGATATGATTTTGTTTTAACTTTTAAGTGTTCAAATGACAAAAATGTACATATGTGTGTGTGTATTCAAAGTATGTAGCATGACCTTCGTTATGTGACTAGTGTACTGTTTATGTGAATATGTGTATATACAATACTGTGTTTACTAACTATAAAGCCAAATTCTGTAACATGAATCACCTCCAATTTTCACCATTCTGTGTATATGAACATGTGTCTGTGTATTCAAGACATTTAAGATATGTGCATATCTTCTCTCAGCAACTTCGAGTATTATGAAGCCTTTTCCTCTAGTCAGTAGCTCCCCAGTTCTCTCCTTCAGCTGTTGGTACCCAACATTTCTCCCTCTTCTTGTGATTGGACTCCATAAGCAAGTGGGTCTGCAGGGCTTTCCTCTATGTTAAGGATTCTGAGAGCATCCTCTCAGGAATCATCTGAATTGTGTTTAAACAGGGGACATGGACTCCAGTGCTAGGAGTGGGGAGCCTGGTGAGGACTTGGGAGGCCACGCTGAGGGAAGGAGAGAGAGGAGCTCAGAGCTGTGAGCCAGAGAGAGCCTGGGACCTTTCCAGGGCTGAAAAGGGAGGAAGGAGTCTCTATAGAAGTGCTAAGGAATTGATCTTGATCTTCTCAATATAGAAGTATGAAGAAAAATGAGGTTTGGTGATTAGATTGTCACAGTAACTTTGTCATAATAACCCTAATTACACACATCATCTTCAGTAAGGAATATCCTCAACACCAAAATAAAATTTAAAAATTAAATAAAATAAAAAGGAATGTAGTTTTTAAGGAAGTCCATGCCTTTGCTTGCCTTTGGGCATAGATGATACCTCCCTCAAAGCCATTAGAAAAATCTCCATGGTTGCCAATGCGTACCTAGTGCGATCTTCTGGGAGCTCCTTAGAGGGCGTCATGACTTTAGGTAGCACATGCCCTCAGGTAGGCATGGGTGATGCTCATCATTTCTAGGTAAATTAAAGACAAAATGTCCATGATAGTCTAGCCGGCAGCTGCATCCATTGATATCTGTCTATAGGATGCTCCTTTCCATCCTATGTACACCTGAGAGAAATGATACTAAATATTCCTGTTAGAGGCCACTTCCTATTAGCCAAGATCCATAGGGATGAGAAGATCAGAAACCAGCAAGGAGGGATGGAGCCCTTTGCTTGTCTTTGGGTTTGAATTGTCTTCACAGTCTCATGCTTGAATGTTTGTTTTCAGGGACTCATGATATTGGGGTCTAGATGAAGGAAGTATGTCACTAGGTGTGGGTGTTTGATGGCAACACCTACTCCTGGAACCAATTCTGTTCTGTCTGCTTCCTGTTTTATCCTATGATTATTAACAACTGCCACGTGCTCCCAACTATTGAGGCTGGAGTGTTGCCCATCACACCTTCACTGTCATGATGAGCTGAACCCTCTGAAACTCGGAGCCAAAGCAAAGCTCCCAGCCCAGGGAGTTTCTGATGGTGGCTTGTTAGAGTGACACAGAGAAATGAACCCACATTTGAAGTCTCCTGTTTCACTCTGATCACTCCAGTTTTCCAGACTGGAGACAGCTGGAAGGTCAGGGAACGTAGACACTGGTGCCCTGGACACACTGTGTGAGACCATATGAGGAGATATAAACAGGGGTGACTGTCAGAGTCTCTGTTTTGTTTATTGGCAGGATTTTGTGAAAATGCAGCCATATGAATGTTAAAAATTTTGAATGAGACTTCTGGAATTGTGGCTAT
>LR753875.1:56912-113075 GCA_902729485.2 Mus minutoides | reverse complement strand
GTGTGGACCATAGCAGAAGATGGCCTAGTCGGCCATCATTGGGAAGAGAGGCCCCTTGGTACTGCAATCTTTATGCCCCAATACAGGGGAATGCCAGGGCCAAGAAGTGGGAGTGGGTGGGCAGGGGAGCAGGGAGGGGGAGGGGGAGGGGACTTTCAGAATAGCATTTGAAATGTAAATTAAGAAAATATCTAATAAAAAAATTGGAAAAAAAAAGAAAGATACTGAGAACAGGGATATAGACATTTAGGGAGTGGTGGTTGCAGGAAATCCCACCCAGCCCAGTTTTTTTTTGTTTGTTTTTGTGTTTGTTTGTTTGTTTGTTTGTTTATTCTTACAAAGGCAAACAAATCCTGTGTTTGAGGTTATCCTGGGACTCAGCAAGGTTAGTCCCAGGTGTGGCAGAAAGGGTGATTTCAGGACAGGGTCCCAACCAGCTAGCTTATTGTCTGCATTTAAGAAAGGCAGGTATATATCTGAATTGTTTTGCAATGTTAAAAGAAAATATGTGCTTGCTGTCTCCTAAGAATTAAGGGGTTCAAATCACAGGATGCTGATTCAGAGGATAATCAAAAGGGAACCTGGAACAAAGTAAAGGAATTGATACATAAATAAAAAACTGGACATTTGGTCTCTATGAAATGAGCTAGCAGAAGGTGATAGCAGTTCTCTAGAATTTTTTCTCTAACAAGAGCTGAAGCATCTAGAGATCTCTGGAGAGGGAAAACAGCTCTTGAAGTGATTTTTTTTTTCTAACAGGATATCTCACTTTGGTCAGAAAAATCCATGAAGGCTGTCTGAAAAGGGAACACAACTCTTTTAATTTTTTTTTTTTATGGGAGTTATTTTCCACAGCCATGAGGCCTGTCATGAAGATCTCAGATTTTACCATTTTGCTGAGACTTATGTCACACCTTGGCCTCCCAGACTTCTACTATCTGTGATTATTATAGAGTGATTAATGGTAACAGGGAGGACATTCCTTGAAGGAGGAATGTAAAATATGTAAAGTGTTATTCAAACATGCTTTATACCATGGCAGCCATCAACACTTCTTTAGGTCCATGCCTGTCTCAGGAGCAGGAACATGTCATTCTGTCTCTACTAAGGCCATTCTGGAGTCAACATACATATTTATTTTTCCAGAGTGCATGGCTAGTATCACTTTCCAATTTGTTCAGCATCTGGAGATTCAAGTGATATCAGATATTTTTTATTAGATATTTTCTTAATTTAGATTTCAAATGCTATCTCAAAATTTCCCTCTACCTTCCCCCCACCCTGCTCCCCTACCCACCCACTCCCACTTCTTGGCCCTAGTGTTCCCCTATATTGGGGTATATAAGTAAAGAGTCTTTTTTGAAACTGTATACATGTTAATTCATGCAGTTCTTAGACCATGAAATATAATGCTTTCTTGAGGAAGGAGGGGAGAATTTGGAGTGAGCCTGTTCTAGCATTCAAATCTACTCTTACTCTAAGTAACTCTAGAACACTGAATTAGCCCCTTGGCAACTTTGGAATTCCTCACCTTTTTAACCATTAAATTTGGGGTTAAACAAACCTTAAAAGGTCAATATTTCATATGAAAATATTGATCAAGGACAATGCTGGCTAGTGGCTAAATAAGTAGCATTATTATTACTTTTATTTATTGTTATTATTAGCTGGGTTTCCCTGAAGCATTCTATGAGCCTGTTTCTGAGTAAAATGATAGCAGCTAGGATAGGCATATTCGCAGCAATGCTCTCATTTTCTAGCATGGAGCTCCAGATACAGGAAACTAGATAGCATGGGGGAAAAACTATTCACTTTTCATAAATAAATATCAGTGGGGGAATTCTGTGGCTTTGGCCCCATTGGTCAGTTGGGTTTTAATAACATTGCTAATGTGGTCCCTAGAAGCTTTACCTGAGTATGCTTAGCCTCAGAATCCAATTAGCCCTCTCCCACGCCATCACACCAGCCAGCATGGAAATGGGCCATTTTATTATAAACTAATTACTATTCACTTTTTATCAGCCAACAAATCGATTTGTGTAGGACCTTTTAAAATTCAGGAACTGCAGGATGAATTTGTTGAAACAAAGAAGGTCATTAGGAAGTCCTATCACCCATCCTCAGCTCTCTCTTGGGTTTTAATTATTCCAGCCACAAGGAGATGGCGAAAGAAGGCAGGTCACTGGGGTCTAGGCAGTTTGAGTCCTCTCTGCTTGGCCTTCCTAAACCTCTGTCAGCTATATAGCCTTCCTTCTTCCTTTAAGACATAGCAGTGATGGCAGGAGACCAGGGAACACCATCCTCCTCTAGTCATCCGCAATTAACCATAGCTCTACCTTCCTCTGCATAGCTTGCAGAGTTGGTGAATCTTCAGGAGTATATGCCTTGCTCTAGACCAAGCTGAATTGTCTTCACAATAACCTCTAAAGACAGTAACTTGTTTATGTAACTGTTTGTTACCTCAGAAACAGGCAAGTTCCACCAGCACGAGGTTACTCTAATTATAAAGAAACCCATAAACGTTAACATGACACCCTCCAACTATACTGTATAACTTATCATCATTCCTGTTCGTTCTCCTCCATTTGTACTAGACTATTATACTTTACAATTTTTATTGTTTATCTCTCACTTAGTTTCAGTTATTTAGATTTATAATTATAGTACCAACACATTTTGTTTCACCTATATTTTTCATTATTTTCCTGTTAAAATATATAATGATAACTCTCTCTTACTTGAGGAACAATACTAGACACTTGTTGTTTTTTTTAATCTAACAATACATTAGGTTTGAGCTTTATATTGCTCCAATGTATGATGAACAGAAATTAATTTCTCAATATTAAATTTATTAGTCTCCTCAAGTGCTTAAAATTACTATTTTTAAATTACAGGTATTATGACCAAGTTAGTCCATTCACGAGTCTTAAACAATCAAAACACCTGGGATATGCCTGGTGTCCTTATAAATTTTGATCTTCCATGCATATTTTTTAAGTAAGTGCAATCAGGCACCTTCATCTGTGCAATGATGGTGTCTCTTCACAAAATTCTGTGGGAATTTTTTTGAGAGGATTGCTACTATAAAGTGGTCTTAGCATATATGAGAGTTGTGGTATAGATTGATTGTGACAACCCTAACAATCTTGAGTGACTCAGACACCATCTACTTAATTTTACATCTCATCCAATTTGGGGATGAAATGTAATTTGGTACTTTTGAAGTTTGGAATTAATGGAAGCAGAATCTGAGCCTGCCTAGAAGTCAGTACTCTCATGCAAAGCCTCTGGGATTGTGTGGGTTTCCTATGAATCCGAGAGAAATTGAAGGTTCTGAACAGTTTCTGCCTTTCTGTCCAGTGTCTCATGCCTTACTCTATAAAGCACCATTTGTGTTAGCCTTCAGTTACTCTGATAAAATGTCAAGGGACTCAATTCATAAGGAAGAAAGGTATGTTTTTAGCTCATGACTCCATATCTGATCTGTGCTTTCCAGGCTCCATTGTTGATGGACTCATAGAAGACAAAAATGAGCAAGAAAACAGGTATGTTGGAACACTCAGTTCAAAGGATGCCCCTGCTGATCTTCTACCCTGCACTGAAGTTGGCAGGCTCCACTACCTTCCTACAGTGTCCAGACTAGACCCAAGCCTTTTGCTCCTGGGAGATGGTCGTCCCAAACCAAAGTAAAGAACATATTTCTTTAGTTGCAAACTAACCCCTGGCACAACTAAATTAACAGTTTGAGTTTTGTGGTAACACTGATATCTTTTTTTTTTTTTTTTTTTTTGTCTCCCTGAAGTTTTGTACTCATGCTTGAATATGCTATTGTTTTATCCATTGTTTTTGTTCCGTTGGTTTTTGTTTTGTTTTTCTTTTTTTTTTTCTTTTTCATTTTGCTTGTTTCTAAAAGTCCAGTGAGAAAACAAGAAGCAGGAAGAGAATATGGCAAAGCATAAGATTTCCTAACAGTGGGAAGGGGGACCTCACATCTGTGACCAGTGAAATGGAGCATGATAACTGGGAGGCAGCAACCCTTAAGAGTCTCTCCATAAACTGCTGCTGGGTTAGATTTGAAAATAAATAAATAAATAAATAAATAAATAAATAAATAAATAGATAGATAAATAAATAAATAAACCTTAGTGTTTGTCCATCATGTGGCATTCACTGTGTGTTCTCTTTCTCTTAGGTCCTTCTGGGTCATTAGTCTTAGGGAAGAAATGTCTTGAAACTTATTTAAAGGCTTCAAGTATCATCAATTCTCTCCAGCAACATATGTTTTATGGTTCTCTTTATAAAGCTATTCAGAATACTTTGCTGCTCATACATAGCATATAACTTAAGAATATTATATTAGCAATAGAATCATTAAATAAATATCTGTGCTGTGCTAGATTGTGTGCTATTTACATGATGTTGGCCATTTAAAATTTTAGGAAAACTATTTTATAATGGAAATATTTTCAATTCCATATCACTTATTCTAATAATTTATAATGCTAGGTGTCCAGGTCACATGTTTTGTTGTTTTGTTTTGTTTGTTTGTTTGCTTTCTAATCAACTTTCCAAAAGCAAAGGCATCTGGCAAAAGAAACCTCAATTGAGAAAATACCTCCACCAAATGGCCTTTTGACAAGTCTATGGTATATTTTTCTTGAGTGATGTTGGGCGGGGACATCTTACTGTGACCACTGCCATCACTGGGTAGGTAGTTTTGAGTTGTATAAGAAAGCAGGCTGAAAGCCAGGCGTGGTGGCGCATGCCTTTAATCCCAGCACTCGGGAGGCAGAGGCAGGCAGATTTCTGAGTTTCAGGCCAGCCTGGTCTACAGTGTGAGTTCCAGGACAGCCGGGGCTACACAGAGAAACCCTGTCTCGAAAAACCAAAAAAAAAAAAAAAAGAAAGCAGGCTGAGCAATTCATGAGGAGAAAGTCATTAATCAGCATCCACCATAACCTCTTCTTCATTTCATGNCTCCAGCTTCTTGCTTTGAATTATTGTTCCCTCTACCCTCAATGATGGACCAGTACCTGGGATTATTAGATGAAAAAAGTCCTTTCCTCTCCAAGTTATTTTTGATCACAGTGTTTATCACAGCAATAGCAACCTAAGTAGGAAACCAAGGAACGCACATTTAAGTTTGAGAAGTTATATTTGCCTCTAGGTTGGTTTTGCACACTTTTTTTTTTTTTTTTTTTTTTTTTGCATCACAGCCCCTCACAGGACTAGTTACCTATATCACAGTGAGACCAAGAAAGAAAGGGTATAAATTTGCTGTGTGTACGGACATGAAGAGTATTGGAGAGGAGTTAGATAAAGTGAAATATGATCAAAGATATTGTATTTAAATATATTTTCAATTAAGACAGGAACCTTAATTTACATTTCTTTAAGTTCCTTTCATGCCTGTTGCATAGGGAATGACTAGATTTTCACTGTCACCTCTACCAACAGACTGCAGGATGTCTTACTTCATGTGGTATATGGATACATGGAAGAATGTAACGTCACTCAATGCATATAAGGATAATTTTTTAAGTGAAAAACATCACTGTTGCCTTTATAAATGGTTATATACATAATCATGCATATATATGTACATTAATATATAAGTATATACATATAGTCATGTACTTATCTATATTCACACTCAAATATGCACATATATTTGTTCAGGCATGGAGGCTGCCCTGGATAAGGGTTGTCAGAAACTTGAAAACCCTAGAACTCTCCTACCCCTAAAAACACATTCCAAGTTTCTATTAGATGACAACTTCTCATCATAAGTGTTTTCTCCCCAAATCAGTTTTCAAATGTAATAAATACTTAACACTTCAAGTTTTAAATCCTATGAGTTTATGTCCAGAAAACAGGCTTATTAAACATTTAGATAAACTCTTTAAAACAGATTTGCCAGATTATTATTTTTAGTTTTGAAAACATTCTCAAAAGACCTACATGAAAAGAGAAGAGTTGGTTGATCTTGGAGACACATATACACTCTCTCTGACCACACTGGAAAAGAAAGGAAGACCATTTTCTCAGAAGTTTCATAAGAATATGAACAGTAAGAAGAATATTTAGCTGGGGTTTTTTTATGTTTTAAGGGCTGTTTTTTATGTGGGAAGGTTGGATGTATTGGCACATTACATAATTCTGTGGTTCCCTGAATAGTATGACATTTCTTGCTTTCGACTAATTTCATCTAGGAACTGAAGCATGATGTTTTTGGTTTCTTCATGCTGAAGCTCTGGACATATCTCCTTCATGTAAATTAGATTCTGTCTTTATTTAAGTAAACAGAGATCCTCTAAGGAATTTATTCCCTATTTAACACCCATTCTGTATAGCTCCTGGCTTCCTGGTTTTGGATTAATCTCATTTGATGCATTCCTACCTTCTTTTCCCTTCTCTCTCTTCAAACCTTCCCCTTCCCCTCGCTGAGGCCTCTCTATTAAAAAGTTGTTAATATGTTAACATTTGTTCCAGTTTTAGGAGACAAAGCATGATTTTTGGCCTAAAATTCTAGGTTAGAGTCTACCAACTTGACAAAGTCAAGGCAAGAATTTAAGTAGCTAATCACATCATGGCCATAGACAAGAGTAAAGAGAATAAATGCAGTTTTGCTTCTTTGTTATCCTGAAGTTGATTTCTCTACTCTTATACAATCTAGAAGAAATTGACAAAGGGATGTTACTGCTCTCCTTGGGCCCTCCATTGACATACCCAAAGAAAAGTGAAGTTATACAAGCAAACATTGAAGCTCTGTTCCCAGGGGATTCTAGTTTGAGCCAAGTTGACAATAAAAGGTAACAGTCACATTTTCATTATACAACTCCCTTTTAAATTGAAGCTGTCTCTCATAAAAGTATGGTGCTAACATGAACTAACTAGTAGCCCCAGAGCTCATGTCTTTAGCTGCATATATAGAAGAAGATGGCCTAGTTGGCCATCATTGGGAAGAGAGGCCCCTTGGTCATGCAGACTTTATATGCCCCAGTACAGGGGAACTTCAGGGCCAAGATGTGGGAGTGGGTGGTAGGGGAGCAGGGCAGGGGATGGGGGAGGGTATAGGGGACTTTTGGGATAACATTTGAAATGTAAATGAAGAAAATATCTAATAAAAATTGGAAAAAAATGAATGGTGCTTTGAAACTATGTCTTAATATAGTCAACTAATAGAAGAGGGTTACCTTTCTGCCTTCCTTTGCAAAACTGTGACGGCGCATAAGTAACAAATCTGGTTACTCTCCTTGGTATGGGCAAGTCTGAGCTTTGGAGTTTATGTAAAGAGATCAATGTTCACTTCTGGAACTTTCAGAATCTGTTCCAGTTCCTTACGCCTAAGACAGTCACATTATCTGGGGGCAAGTGACACACCTTCATGATAAGTTATCATTATTTGAATACATTCAGTTTGGGAAAAGGCTGAAGACCCATTAATTATTAGCTTCCTCCTCCCACTGAACACAGTCTCAAAACAAAAAGCAAAAAACAAAAAAGAAAAAAACAAAAATCAAGGCATAAGCCCAGGTGCATATTTCACACATAGGAGCTATTTATTTCTAAGCAGTTGGAATACAGCTCAATTCCACAGTGGAGAAGCAAATTTCTTCCTGAGACTTCCTTTCCTGTCTATTTTGTTGTTTACATTTTTAGCTTTCAAAAGGAAAAAAAAAAAACCTGTCAGAATAAAACAAAAGGGGAACACATTTGTCTCTAAAATCCACACATTTGTTACTTTGTCTTACTTAGTCCGAACAGGTTAGCTGCCAGTGTTCAGTAACCGGCTTCATCTTCATACAGGCCTTCAGCATTTCATTTTTTCCTTGACATCCACACTGAACTCAGAAGAATCCCTTATTTATTTTAATGTGATTTTAAACACTGCTGTGCTCAGCATCTAAATCTGTATCAATCAAAGCATCAGAGTGAAGGCTTATCTCAGATGCAAGTACAAACACATGCATAATATCTACTTATCTATTTATCCACCTACTTACCTAACTATCCGTCCATGCATCTATAATCTCCAGATGCATACATACAACAATGCATATGTATATGTATACATATATGTGTACATATACATGCATTAATACATATGCTTATACCCATATAAACATATACTCACATATACAGATATACATAAATATATACATATAGGTAAGTGTGCATAAATACATACATGTACATACATATCCATATCTACATGAGTAAGAGTGTTCACATACATCTATATGCATGTGTGCACATATGAAATATGCATATTTTTATTTTTCAACATAAATATCTCCACAAAGACAATGACATGCCTATATAGACACACACACACACACACACACACACACACACACATATATATATATATATATATATATATATATATATATATATATATATTCACATATACATAGGCATATATTTCCAGATGCACACATAGAAATATAGATGCATATACATATTCAAATTTATAGGAATACAAATTTGTGAAGCATAAATTTTCACTACACCATATTCGTTGTATTAACTAATTGTTACTGTGAAAAAATACAAGAAAAAGGTGAACTTAAAAGTAGTATGGTTTATTTTGGCTCACAGAGTATCTTTGAGCCCTGGATCATATCTCTGAATTTCTTTCAGTTCTCTGGTGTGGGACAGTGAAAGGTAGCCTGTTTTCTGCTTGAGCTAGGTTTAAACCCTGGAGACCCAGCAAGTGTTCCATGATGTTTGCCGCAGCCCAGACACCATGCTCCTGACTCAAGACCCCAGCTCCATAATTCTGTGATCAGTCATGTAGGGCAACACCCTGAGCCCCTGGTATCCTGTCTGGACTCTACCCCTACAGTTACCTGGCAACAGCCATGTATTCCTGGCCCACTATAAAAGGGGCTGCTTGTCCACTCCTCCCTCTCTTACTCTCTTACTCTTGACTCTCTCTCTTTCCCTCTTGCTCCCACTTCCTCCGCATCCCCCACCACCCTCCCTGTCCATGCGACCATAACTGACCACTACTTCTTTACTCTCTCCCTTCCTTTCCCTTTCTCTACCTCTACTTCCCTCTTACCTCCCCTTCCCAGACACTCCTCCCTGCAGAAGGTATTTAACCTCAGGCCCACCCTGAGAAAGTAGGGACACAGTTTCACTCATCATAACTCAGTCATGACAATAAATGCCTTAAAACCATGAACTGTCTCTTCTCAGGATCTGCTGTGCTGGAGCAATGGCGTAGGTCTTCCTCTAAAGAGCTGCATCTAATCTCAGGCAGGAGGCCTATCTGCATTCTCAGCCACAGTCTCCACCAAGCCAAGCTGCCTGCCAACCAAGCCAGGACCCTCTCATCCCTGTAAAAACCAGCTAGATCTCTCTCCTCCTGCCCTTTTCCCTTCAGCCCTGGGCCAGAGCCAGCTCTGAGGGTCCCCACTCCATTCTCAGTTCTTCTGTAGCATCCAGTAACATCTGCAGTGCTCAAGAGGAAGAACCTGCTGTCCCTGGACTCCCTCCATGTGGCCCCGGGGACCCCAAGATAGACTCCTGCAGTTTCAGAGACCTCAAACTGTGCCTCCCCACCCCTGGAGCAGAGTCCTGCAGCTTCAAACAGCCCAAAGCCTGCCTGGCAGTGGCTGTGGGGTGCATGCAATCAAAGGACGTGGGATACCATTTTGACCCACACTCTGGTAACACAGAAGCATCATGGCAGAAGAAAATGTGGATAAATGCTGAGTAGTTCACAGCAGACAAGAATGAAAATAGGACAGGGCAATAAGAGAGGGGAGGGCCAAATAGAATAGAACAGAGACCAGTTAAAGAGTGATAGAGCCTGAGGTTGTAAGTCACTATATGGGTAGCTGCTGGAAACAGAACATACAAGAGCAGAATGTACTTCTTGTAACTGGTAAACAAAGAGAATTGAGAATATCAAAACATGTAAGTCCTTCCCATTATTAATATTTTGGCATTCGTTGTGCTTGCAATAACAGTTTTATGAAGAGAATCAAGGACCATACAGTGCTATGGAACTACTGATAGATAAGGTTTCCTAGTTGGATAGATAGTGGTAAGATTATCTATATATCCATTTATCTATCTATCCATCTATCTATCTATCTATCTATCTATCTATCTATCTATCTATCTATCTATCCATCCATTCACCCACCCACCTACCCAGCAACCTACCTACCTACCTGCTTACCTACTTACCTACCTTTCTATACTATACTATACTATACTATTGTAAGTGGGTCAAAAGCAGACTAATTGTCCTTGCCAGCTGAGAGGCAGTGTGATATCAGAGCTTTGGGCAGAGTACAATACAAAGAGTGAAAGATGAATCTGTGAGGCAAAGAAGGGACTCATTCAGTGAGAGGGAGAAGGGCAAGTCAGGTGGGCAAGTAAAATCACAAAGAAGAGAGGAAATAGGCACTCTCCTTACATAGAGAATATTTTAGAACACTTACACTTGAATTTATAAGTCTCACAGTACTTCTTCAATTCCTCAACTAGTTTATCCAGGGTGTTGCCTTATAGAGGGATGATACAACAGCTGATTTTAAAGGACATTCTCACAGAGGCCAAGGATTGTCCATCAACTCTCTGCCACAATTTCTTTCTTGGATGGGACCCATTGTGGCTTTTTCACCTGCCATTACTTCTATAGTAAAGTTATTTATTTATTTTTGTTATTTTTCTTGTTTTTAGGAACTTCTTTTAACAGAATTGAAACATTTAAAATTTTCACCAAGCCATGAAATATTCTATTTTTCAGCCAAACTCCCTCTTTCCCCCCCCAAGTAGGACACATAAAGTTTAATTTCCTGACCTCTTCTATTGATGTATAGCAGTCATTTTTCCACAACATTAGACTAGGTAATCTATTCTTAGGGGAACCTTGTCAAGCCTGACTGATATTCTGCATTTTTCTTTCTTTTTTTTTTTCAATTTTATATTATATATATTTTTTGCTCTTTTCCCTCCTTCATAGTTTCTGCTATGGAAATTTGGCAATAATAATACAACAACTATGGAAAAATGAAATGCTTTTAGCAACCCATGATGCTAAGATGAAGCAAGGGAAAGAAAGGTCAGGCTTGAAAATGAAATAAAATAGTGCATTTGCATCTTGAGAGAAATCCACGGACTCGGTGAGTAGGTTCCCATCTGTAGGATGTTTTGAGTCAAATTTTCTACTGTAAGATGAATGTTGCTGTCAGACAAATGTGCTGGCAGTGACAGCCACAGACACCAGTGCTCATGCAGAGGAGATTCTAAGACACAGCCAGATTTCAAGTCTCTTGAGAGAGCATATCACTGTACTTGTTTACAGGGACCACAGGACAGCAGTCTCATTTCCTCTGGGTTGAGCTCAGTGCCAAGATTAGAGTAGGCATGATATTTATTGTCTCAACTAGGTTTGGCACTTCCTCTTTCCCCCCACTTTCTATCCAATGGTCAATCAGAAAAAGGACAGAAGTCAACATGTTCTTATTTTCTCTCTGGACAAACAAGACACCGGGCAGCTGTCAGATTGAAAAACCTTCTACTCACAATCAATTTATGTGTGGTTCAAACAACTAAACTGGGAAGGCATTGTAAAAAGTGCAGGTTAGCTGCAGGAGGCCTGGGCCAGATCAGGCCAGAGGGTGGGAACAATGAACTGACCCAGATAACGTTTACAGTGTCTAGCTTACGGGGACTGATTTTTTACAAAAAGCAAAACAGCAATCAAAAAATTTGTTTGGTCCATTTTTACAATAACTCAGAATAGGGTTCTGTGTACTTTTCAAATTAAAGAATGGAGACCTTCCTACAAAATTTCTCACAAAACCATGCATTCTTGATTTAAGAGACATAATGGCATTATCATAAACATTATCATGATATTATCATGGTAGAGAGTCCAGCCAGTGCTTTGAGATGGCTAGCCTTGAATATAGGGGATAGAAGTTGTGTTTGCATGGTGAAGGGGATCTGTGGAAAGCAAAGTGCCCACACATGCAAATGAGACAGTGAAGCCACAAGAACAACAGACAGGATACAGTAGGCAAGGCCCTCTTCCCACCCTATGTATTTGCCAATGTCATGAATGAATATGGTGCTAACTTATGTGTCTCTGAATCTCTTCTAATGGCACAAGTAACCATTTAAACTCTGTTTGAGTTCAGTTATACTTGAAGGAATGGGGTTCAATGAGTTATGATGCTTTTCTCTCGGATTTGGGTGATGTACCGTCTTTTTGTGTTTTCCATTCTCTAAGGTTATGGTTAATAATTTCAATAAATATGTAACACTGAATAATCCAGTCATATGTAAACATTAAGTGCATTTATTATTTCATTAGGTGACTAGAATTATAGCAGTTAAAATTATTTTCATGAAGACTCAGTATTCAGTGACAAAAATAAATTGCCTTGAAATCTTTTCTGAAGGATATATGGCTCTGGTGAAAATATTTTGGCTTCAAGGAAAGGTTTAGAAACACAAAATATTAAAATTTATTTATTAAAATAATTGACAATATTTCCTCATATTGTAAAAAACAAAGCCCCCTTTTCCTATTATCCTTAAGTCTTGCTAATTCACCTATTTCCAATATACTTAAATTAGTATCTTCTCACAGTTAATAATAATCACATGTGAACTTTCCTCCTTTGCTTTGATAACATAGCAGAAGTAACAGTTGTGTGCTCCACCACTGTGTGTGTGTATTGATGTGTTAAATGCTTGGTACTTCAGAGTTACTCTAAGAAACAAACATACCAACCAGTTAAAATAATCAGAAAATCAACATAATTTCTTCTGGCCTTATTTCTTGTTTTCCCTGAATGGACAGCTCCTAGTTTAGTTTTACATTTTAGTTCAATTTGAATGTGTCTTGTTCTCAGACTGCATTCATTTTTATTTTTGAAAACTGATTCTTCTCTTATAACATAGTTCCCTTGCCTCACTTCTCCTAGCACCTTCCACCTCTTCTCTTCCTTAGGTCCACCCCAATTCTTCAGAAAAGAGCAAGCCTCCAAGAGACAATGGTCAAACAGGCTAAATTGAAACTCTTACCTGCCCAACGCTAAGTCCTTTTTATCTAGGGCTCAATTTTGTCTTCTTGCCTTTCCTTCGTTCCTTTGTTCCTTCCTTTCATTTTTTTTCTCCCACCTCCTCTTCCTCCTCCTCCTTCTCCTCCTCATCCTCATTCTCCCTCCTCCATTAAATAAAGGAGCACACTCTATAGATCAGGCTGGCCAGAAAAACAATAGCATGGGTTGCTCTCAAACATACTACAACCGCCCTGCCTCATCCTGCTTCCGGTTAGGACCACCAAATTTAGTGAAGCTTTAGTCTGGCTATCAGGGGAATCTGATCTGAGGCCTTACACAGACTCCTAAAGCACAGTTTTAGCACCAGCCTTATTCAAGCTCTTAAAGGAATATTCATTGTATAGACATGATTGATGGAGTCACTGGTCATGGATGGCCAACTCATTTTATTGCCTCTTTAATATCTACAGAGGTGATGAGGGCTAGAGTGAGGACAAAGGGATAACTTGTTCATCTCACACTCATTCCTTTGGCAACCACTTTCCTGCTCCAAGCTTTGATTCCTTGGGTTAAAACCAGGTATAGATATTATGGAGAATGACCTATCATGATTAGATAAAGGATGTCCATTATCCTCTCTATGAATTAGATAAAGGGTGTCTATTTTCCCCTAAGATATCACTTTAAAAGTCCTGTGCCAAGAACAAAGAGTGAAGACCTAATGTCTCTTCTATCAGTGTTGGACAGATCAAACATAGTTTGGGCTCTTTCCTTCTCTGTCCTTTAACTCACTTGCCTGTCCTTTTCCTTCATCTTCCATTCTTTTTACTTTCTCTACCACTTGATCTCTTCCTTTCTCCCATTCCCTTTTCTTTCCTTTCCTTCTTTCATTCCTCCCCTCTGTCTTCTTTCTTTCTTAATCTCTAGTGTCTTCTTCCTTTTCCTTCTCATTTTTTGCTCCCAGGGACCAAGATGTTAGACATCTATGAAACTAAAGTAGATATTTAGCTGAAGTCTATTTTCATATCTATTTATCTATGTCCTGATATAATTAGTGATCAAAGGTTACATTTTTTTGAAAAGACAAACTATAAATGGAAAACTTTTAAACCAAAATTAAAAATATAAATATTTTCTTATTTGAAATAAATGGTGTTACTAAATATGATTGTTGCTAAAATACATGCCTGAATTGTCTCAATAAATAGCAGCAAGCAAGAATACACAGTGCATAGTCTGTTACACATGCCAAGTAGTGCCTTTTGTGTTGTTGAATGAAGGCATGAACGAATGAACAAATGAAATCCATCTGCATCCCAATTACAATTAACTTTGCTTGGCACTGGACACTAAATAACTTCAGGGTTTTTTCAAAATCAGCTTCATGTCAGCATTGTCCCTCACTGAGTCCAGGAATTACACTTGTAAGTCAACACATTGTCTAAAAAAGCCACTGCAGAAGCTGATGCTAAAGAAGACATTTTGGACAGTCTATGGAAAGAACTTGTTTATCACCTGTGTCAAATTCCATCTACAAAATAAGGCAGCCAAAGAGCAGAAATTACTAAAAAGGTTGCCGGTTTGATCTTAGCCATTCTGACTGGTGTGAGGTGGAATCTCAGTGTTGTTTTGATTTGCATTTCTCTGATGATTAAGGATGTTGAACATTTTTTCAGATGTTTCTCAGCCATTCGGATTTCTTCAATTGAGAATTCTTCAAGAAGTGGGAATGGGTGAGCAGGGGAGCAGGGAGGGGGGAGAGGGGGAGGGGATTTTCAGAATAACATTTGAAATGTAAATTAAGAAAATATCTAATAAAAAATTAAAAAAAAAAAAAAAAGGTTGCCGGTGTTGGTCAGCATGGTTATCAACTTGACAGAGTTTAAACTCACCCTGGTCCTGTTTGTGAGACATTCTACATTACATTAACTGCGTTGAGAAGACACATCTTAACTCTGGATGTTGTTATTGTATGAAATGAGACTCAGGATGGACAAGATACAGTGAGAAAGGGTAGTTGAACAGCACCATTCATCTTTTCTTCTTTGCCACTGAACACAGGACCTTTTCTGGGAACAAAATAAGGTGTGTGTGTGGGGGGGGGGGAGCAGGGAGGCCCTGGGGAAGAAGGGGAAAGGAAAAGGAGCCTAACATCTGGCCAGAGTTCCTGTGCTCTGGCCAGGTGGACGGAGGCAGACCTGGAGGCAGAGCTGTCAGACACTTTCCACTCAGCCCCAGGGGTTATGGGTGAAAGGGATAAGGGAAGAGGTTCCCAACACCTGCGAGAGTGTGCAGTGGATCTTGATGGAGCAGACACTCTCTATGGTTTTAGAGCTTTATTATAGAAATACAGGGTCAGAAGCTTGGGCCATTACTCACATGACTATTGACCATGCTTCTCTTGTGGGAGCTGTGGGGGCAGTAACTTAGGCAGGGGCCGGAATTCCAGGAGCATGAGGGAACATCTAGCATGTCATGAGGGTGAATTAGGACCATCGGTGTTCAGACCTCACCTGCAATTCCCAACAGACCTTCCTGCTCCTATGAGTACCCTTACTTAATATACTGTACCCCCAAACTGAAAGCCAAACCTTTCTTTTTATGTTACTTTTGTCTGGTATATTTTTCTCAACAATGACAAGTTACTAATGCAGATACATTGACGAGGAACACCTAGGGCTTTTTCTTTTTCTTTTTCTTTCTTTCTTTTTTTAATCTCATAGGCTGGAGGAACCACCTTGTGGATGGAATGTCAGAGTTTAGATTTAACTCACCATACCTGAAAGTGTTATGACTTGAACAGGACATAAACTCTAACTCTTCCTAGATTTAATTATGTGGAATTATCTCTCTGTCTACACAGAGACAGAGAGATAGGGCAAAAATGGAGAGAGAAAAAGAGAGAAAGAAAACAGAGAGAGAGAGAGAGAGAGAGAGAGAGAGAGAAGGTGCGTCTGTGCTTTTCCATTAGTGGAAGGAGCATATTCTTTTATGGAGACACAGCCGCTACTCTCCCAGGCTCCTGCTGTGCTGTTCTGCATGTAGGATGATTCACTCATTGGCAGAGAGGCTGGCAAAGGTGCTTAGAGACTGTTTTAGCACTTTATTTGTCCCAATTATCTTCTCTGCCTATTAGGGTGAATGGAACATCACAGGCATTGCTTATCACGGGCTTTGTATTCACTAATAACGCTGTTGTTTATTACAGCAAGCATGCTGCATGCAGTCAGCTCTGCTTCTGTTAATCCCCATGGCTCCAACTTCTCTTTTTCCTTTATCTTTTTTTTTAACCTATTCAAAACAAATTAGATCCCACTGAACCGACCAGGTTTCCCACAGCTTGCGATTCTTAGGATGAGTTCTTGAATTGGGCTTCGAGTTGATTGGTTTCAGTCTGAAAACCCTAAAGAACAAAGCAGGGCATACCCACCTGCAAGACCATCTATCCAGCCATATTTCAATGGCAAATGCCTGTCTGGGCACTTCCTACCAGGTGCTAGCAGCCTGAACTGCATGTGTTCCTGAAACCATCAGAGAACAGAATGCGGCAAATAGTTGTCTTTCCATCATTTTGACTTCCCGAAAGTCCTCTTCCTTCACACACTGTTTTGCAGAAGCCTGCTCAGAGAGTCTACAGGGCCTGAGGCCTGCTGAATGTGCTGTTAAAAAAATGTCCCTCATTTGGGCCTATAGGAAAGATTATCCTGTAGTCTATTCTTTCTGCGCCATGTGGAACTTAGTTTTTTCTCAGTCCTCTCTCCCACACGGGTTTGCTGCATCCTTGTGCCCTTTGCTTTAACATAAAGTGATGGTAACTTACTAATATTGAAAGAGAACAACTTAGTTTTGTACATAGTCACCTATTAATCCTGGGATACCTCGCTCTTGTGTGGTATTCAAAATCTGGGTGACTCAGAGAACTACAGGTTACAAGGTAGAGTATGACAATTAAGTGGGTCGATTCTGTTTAGATTAGGGAAGTTAGAAACGACCCAAGAGATACCCGAAGGAAAAGGAAATGCTAATTCACTTCTGAGGATCAAGGCCATTTATATTTCAAAATATACCAGAACCCAGATCCACCTGAGTATGTAGTACCAGGGAAATGTTAGTGATTCCCCCACAAAACAGACAGGAGCCAATCTGAAGCAACTCACAGGGGGATCGGTATTCTAGTCAAGCTAGCTTGCATCCCATGCCCCACCCCAGCACTGTCCTGTCGCAGAATGGTTTTGGTGGTAGTGGTGGGGGGAGGGGAGCCTTGATTATCTATCCAAGAAAGGCTTTATAGTAAGCAGTAAGAGTGAGGGGTAAGTGTGTAAGCTTCTAATTGGAAAGCTACTGTGGTCTTTAACATAAGTGCTGGGACTCAAATCATAAACTTAATTTCTGCTTTGTTCTGCATTGGTGGTTGTTAGGCAGGGTTGGGCTTGTAACCTGGGGGTACAGATTTGTTGGAGGAATACCTTGGAGAAACTGGTCTTAGAGGGTGTAACCTAGAGAAGCAGGTTTTGTTGGGGATTAGCATAGAAACTGGAGCTAGGCTCTGTTTTCTTTTTCTTTTCTTTTTTTTTTGGCGGGGTGTTGGGGGGGGTGAGGCAACTTGCAAGGTACCAGCCTGTTATATTAGCTGAGTTCTAACTTAGGTCAGGTTCTCTAAAATGGAGTCTGAACTTAAAAGATTTGGCCTCTCAAGTACAAAAGACTGTATTTTAGATGACTGCATCTCAGATTTGTTTGCTGTAGATAAAGTGTGAGCTTAATTGAACTGAGTGGAAAACAATCTGGTCTTTGGACTCAAGAAAAGTGGCTCTTTTGATCTAGATCTTCCTTCAGTTTTAAATTTTGTTTTTGTAAACTTATTTATTCTGTGTGTGTGTGTGTGTGTGTGTGTGTGTGTGTGTGTGTGTGTGTGCTCATGCCACTGTGTACAACTTTAAGCAGGGGGCATGCACATGTGTATGTAGAGACCAGAAGACAACCTCTGGTATAATTCCTCAAATGCTACCCCCCCTGTTTGTTTGTTTGTTTGTTTGTTTGTTTATTTATTTTGAGACAAGGCTTTCTGCTTGTGTAATTAAAGTAGGCTGGTTAACCAGTGAGCATCAGGGATATGCCTGTCTCTGTCTCCACTAACATGGGGTTGCAAGCACACATCATAGCACTGAGTATTGTAATTTTTTCCAGAATTCAAGCATCATCCTAGAACCTTGTCAAGGCTGTGAGGCAAGGGCTTTACTGACTGCATTATCCTCAGACACCCTTAACTTCCTTGTGAGTTACAGTTTCATCAGTGTTAAATGGAGAGAGCTAGCACAACATAGCATCAGCAAGGAGCCTAGCATGGTGGCCCTCTTAGAGGCTCTACCAGCAGCTGTGTGAGACAGATGCAGATACTCACAGCCAAGCACTGGATTGAGGTCAGGACACCTATGGAAGTTTGGGGAAGGATTGAAGGAATTGAAGAGGATGGCAACCCTATAAAAAGGCCAACAGTGTCAACAAACCTGACCCCTAGGAGCTCCCAGAGATTGAGCCACCAACCAAAGGGAATACAGGGCTGTTCTAAGGCCCCCATCACATGGAGAGCAGAGGAATGCCTTGACTGGCTTCAGTGGGAGAGTGTGCATCTAATCCTATAGAGACTTGTCTCTACAGAGACATCAAGAGGGGGGTGGGGCATCCTCACTGAGAAAAAAAAGGGAACGGGAATGGAAGAAGGAACTTTGCAAAGGAGAATAGGGAGGGGACAACATCTGGGACATAAATAAAATACTTAATATAAAAAAGGAGAGAGCTAAATATTATAACTAAATAATAATGCCTAGAAATATCAGTTAATGTTGAAAGTGTAGAAAACTGAAATCTGCCACTCAACATGTTAGAAAACTAAGTGTGGAACTTGGGCACATTATTTGTAGTGTCCTGTTAATGTGTTTTAAATATGGGAGCCAAGCTTCTTAGCTTGTGTTTACATGTTCTCTGTTTTACTCTTTTGACATTGTAAAGTGCATGTAATATAAAAAGGTCAGGTTTATGGAAGACGATGATGAGTTCTTTGTGGACAAAAGGAAGGAGATAAGACTTTTAGATAAAATTCTAAATTCCCAAGGATGAGACACAAATAGAGAGGCCCCAGGGAAGTACACAATTCCACATGACCTCACCCAGAGGCAACAATGATACAATGTAAAGAACATGTAACATCTATTGATATAAAGAACGTGTAACATCTATTGAGAGATTTGGAGGCAGCATCTCTTGTAGATCAATCTGGCTTGGATCTTCCTAAATATGGCCTTACACTCTGGATTCCCCCTTTATACCCAATTGTATTGATAATATGGATCCAATTCCATCCTTTAGAACTGCTAAAGAAGCACTAGAAACTTAAGCTACATCTCCAGTCCCAGAAAATATATTTTACAAAGAGATAAACACAGAAATCGAAGTGGCATATTGTGAAATCTTCACCGCAGCAGGTTGAGACATTATTGGTTTGTCATTCTATTTTCTCAGTTCTGGTAGAAGCTTCGGCCATTGTAAATTGAGAGCTGGGGTACTTTATATATCGGGGTGCAGATTTTGAAGCAAGCTGAAAAGTTCATAACTGAGCAGTGGAACTTTTGGCTCAAGAGCTGAACATGTGTCTTAAAATATTAATATGAAAATCAGCGCAAATTTTCCGATGATCCTGTACCTATGCGGGAGCAGGGAGATTCCCAGGGAGCTCCAGGAATGGATGATGTGTGTAATCATGCAGTGCGTGGAAGGAGAATGCTAACTTCTAAAAATACCATGGATTTTAACATGAAAACCAATGATTCAAGAAAAATTACATTATTCAAAGACGCTGAATAATGTGTCATATCTAAAAATAAAATGAAAACAAAAATGTTTCCCCAAATCAGGACACATTTAAAGAAAATGAGAAAATAACACATCCATCTTCATATGTAGAAAGGATGTCTTCAACAGAAATTAATAATATAAATAACAGATACGTTTATGAAATCATCCTAGCATTCAGTGTACAAAAAAAAATAGCCTAAATAAGAATGAAATCAGAAGCCTTTTCATATAAGTCCACATTTATCAATATATACACCTCACATAACACACACACACACACACACACACACACACACACACACACATGGAAGTGTGCAGAAATACAGAAAAGCCAGAATATCAAGTCCAGCAGAAGCCATGAGACTCAAAGATAGTGATAAAAATTGTCCTTAGTATTAGAATTCTTCATTAATCTTTTCCTAATTTTTTGAAATCACTTGTCAACTTTAACAAACAGTAAAACAATAAATTGTAGGATTCATGATAATGCTAATGTGTCAGTGCATAGTTTAAAAATGATACAAACAGCAGCTTTATATAGAATTGTGCTTTAGAAGAGACATCTAAATCTCACACAAAGTATATTTATTTTGAAAAATTGATTCTAAATTTTTAATATTCTTTTAAATTTTAGAGCAATTACTGAAAATTCCAAAGGCCATAAAAGCTATAGTTTCAGCCAACCTATTATTGTTTAATTTACAAGTTTTGCTTTTCCATTTGAGAACTTTCTCTTCTGACATCCTTAAACTTAGAGATTCTTTCTTCAACAGTATCTTCACCTGATATAGCCTTGTCAAATTAAACACAATTCTGGGGCAGGTATTCTTTTCTCTATCTGGGATTTTCAATTATTCTTTTTTCAGGATTGTTATACTGCTTATGGTGTCTATGGGTTAGTTTGTTGTTTTCATTTTAATTTTGCATTCCATGGGCTTCTGGAATGTGATCTACTTACTCTAATAAGCAAAGCTATTACCATTAGTGTAATTAGAACACATTCCAGATATCTTTCTGCTCCTTTGTCTCCTCACCTTGTTGTACTGAATGGAAGCATCACCTGTTGTCTTGGTCAGGGTTTCTATTCCTGAACAAACATCATGACCAAGAAGCAAGTTGGGGAGGAAAGGGTTTATTCAGCTTACACTTCCATACAGCTGTTCATCAACAAAGGAAGTCAGGACTGGAACTCAAGCAGGTCAGAAGCAGGAGCTGATGCTGAAGCCATGGAGGAATGTTCTTTACTGGCTTGCTTCCCCTGGTTTGCTCAGCCTGCTCTCTTATAGAACCCAAGACTGCCAGCCCAGAGATGCTCCCACCCACAAGGGGCCCTTGATCACTAATTGAGAAAATGCCTCACAGCTAGATCTCATGCAGACATTTCCCCAATTGAAGCTCTTTTCTCTGTGATAACTCCAGCTGTGTCAAGTTGACACAAACCTAACCAGTACACCTGTCAATAAAAATCTGATTGGCCAATGAGGCAAAATTCGAAGGTGGGACATGTAGCAGAGAGACAGAGAGACAGAGACAGAGACAGAGAGAGAGACAGAGAGAGACAGAGAGAGAGAGAGACAGAGAGAGAGACAGAGAGAGAGAGAGAGAGAGAGAGAGAGAGAGAGAGAGAGAGAGAGAGAGAGAGAGAATTCTGAGAAATAGTCGGGTATGAAAGCAAGAGATTTACCCTGAAAGGTGGTGGACAGGACAGACATGTGAACCTGAGGAGAGGTAGCTAACCAAGTGGCTTGACTTAGTTTAGTTTAAATGGGATAATTAACTTCTGATTTAGTCAGAGATCAAGCCAATGAGGAACAAGCTGTTAGCCTAGGGATTTATTCATCTACAAGAATGTGGATTGAAGTCTAAGCAAACCCTTTAGAATTGAGGTAATAAGGGTCTTTGGGTGTTTGCCATGAATGTGTTTTGTCATCCCAAGTCTAAGTTTTGGCCCTTTAATATACCTTAGTTCAGAAATGTGAAACTCCAGTAAGTTCTAGAGTATATAGCAACCTCTAATTGATATGAAATAACAGAAGCTATTTTTTATAATATCATGATGAAGAATAAAACAACACTTACTGTAAAAACATATTAGTCAAACTTAAAAGTCTTTTATAACAATGTTTGGGTATCTTAATATAACATTAAAAAACAACTGCAGCATTAAAATATACTCCTCATAATGCACATTGCCTCATTCTTTTTAATTAAAAATAATCATTTTAAAACATAGAGAGATAAAACTAGTTTTCAAATTAAAAGAAAAAAAAATGTTTCCAGAAAGTGTAGGATCATTTTTATTTGCTTCAGACTAACTTAAACCCTTTTGTCATTAAATGTTACCCTTCAGAGAACTGAGTTGATTTGCACAAGAGGCAATAAATTAATATGGGTTATTTATGAAGAGGTTAGGCAAAGGGAAAAGGACATGGGAATCCTAGGAATCAAATTGATTTTCACAAAGAAAACAAGAAGAGGAAATTGAGATGCCCAGATGGTGAAAACACTGCAAAATTCTGTGTGTTGATTCTCAAATATATTTTTATTTTTCTTAAATTTTAAGTGCTGAATATGCAGACCTGGTGATGAGCTATATAACCAACCTTGTTGTGGCAAATCTTCAAGAGGGGTTTGTGATTTCAAAACAGGAGCTGCTGTTTTATTTCAGGGGCATTATATATGATTCCAACAGACTTTGGCAGGACACAGGTTTTAGCAGATCACAAAGAAGCTACCCCTATACCTGTGTTTCCCTCTCTGACATTATAATTATGATGTAGATGTTAAATTTCACAGATAAACTGAACTAAAAGAGAGTTAGTTTGACAATTATTTCAGGGCATAGTCTTATGAACTTTGCTGTTTCTAGCACTGTGTCTGCTGATAGTAGAAACCATTCCATCTAACTTCAAAAGAAATTCCTGTCTATATTTGACCTATTTAATTTTTTAAAGTGATTTATTTTATTTGTGGCTGTATGCGTGTGAAGACAGAGCCCTGCGTAGGCCAATAGAGGGTGTCAGACTTCTCAGAGCACTTATAGAGATTTGTGAGGTACCCAATGAAGGAGCCAGGACCACATTCAAGTCTCTTGAAAAAGCAGCAAGCGCTGTAAACCACTGAGTCCCTATCTTGTTTCACTAAATGTGATTGATTACTTAGTAGAGCAAGCAAGTATTAAATGATTCTATGTAAAATAAGATATCAATCACCTCAGCTTATAAAAGTGATTACCTAATTCATAATTTACTCTTCTTTGTATTGTTCATCAGAACTCAGAATATTATGCTTATCTTTTAACAACTCACTTCTTTTTTTCCCTTCCCCCATCACGCAGCCTCTCTCTCATTTCCCCTCTCCCCATGGCTATCATCCCACCCTGGCACATCAAGTCATTCCATACTAGGCTTTTCTTCTCCCACTGGAGTCAGACTCAGTTAAGCCAACTCAGACTGCTCAGGTAGGCTAACATATTCTACAGACAGGCAAAACATTCAGGGACAGCCCCTGGTCCAAGTGCTGGGGAACCTGTACGAAGACCAAGCAGCTGATATGTTACATATGTAACATCTAGCCCCAGCCCATTACTCTTTGGTTGGTGGCTCAGTTTCTAGGAGGCTCCAAAGGTCCAGGTTAGTTGACTCTGATGGTCTTCTTGTGGAGTCCTTCTCCCGTTTATGTCACTCAATCCTTCCTTCAACTTTTCCTCAAGATTCCTGGAGCACCATCTAACACTCGACTGTGGGTCTCTGCATCTCTTTCCATAGACTGTTGAGTAGAGCTCTCAGACAACAGAACAAGTCACTTCTAAGAAAGAATATGCAGGCTAACAGAGATTTCTCAAGTTCATACTACTATATCTCAGTAAAAGAAGCAGAAGAGGGAGCTCATGGTGTGGCCTGATATATATATATATATATATATATATATATATATATATATATATATATATATATATATCACATGCCTATAATGGGGTTTCTATGCATGTATGTCATAAATATAGTTTGATCATAGTTTAATTAAAGAAGAATATCAGTAAGATCCCATGTGGAATATAGAAAAGGAATATGGAAAAGGAATGGTTTATTTAAGCTTTTCCAACTTTCATGAGGATTGAATGAAGTTTGTCATTGCTGTGGAAGTGGACAGTAAGTAAGCATTTAGTGGGGGTGAATATCAGAGAAAAGAGAGAAAAGTTTGCAATATTCCTACCAAGTCTGTGTTCTTCCTTTTAGTCATTTTAATGGTTTTCTCCCAAGGATCTCAGTTTTTAGGGAAGAGAGAAGAAAACACAGAGTCATTGTATCATATACTGTGAAATTGAAGGTCACAGTGTATTTGTATGTACCAAATGGGAAAATCCATGATCTATGATGTCTTTGTATTTCTAGTTGTTAACTTAAAGAATATGGATGGCTAGGGGTAGGGCCTATAAATTAATCTACTAAGTACTGAACTAAAACATTTGATTTGACTTTGAAATGTAGAGCTACTTTCTTCCTGCAAAGACTAATATACTGGGAAGAAAATTAATGGTTCCTGAGTTTGACTACAATTCTGCAAGCAGACTTTCTGAGTTGATGATGTAATCTATATGCTTGGCTAGTGGAATGAATGATTTTGACCATTTTAAATAAAATGACTCACCGTAGCTCTGCATTAGGCATGCTACAGCTCTTGAGGTTAAAATTCCAATGTACAGGAATATAAATGGGTCCAATCTTGCTTGAGCAAACCTGAACTAACTAAAAAATTAAGAGAGGAGCAGTCTTGATATCCACCAGTTACTAGCATGTGAACATCTGACAAATTGTGTAAGTTTTGTAAAGAGATAAAACCCACATAGTCCATAAGTCACCAGTTCTAACACCCAACACCTTGTTATTTTGCACAATATTGGTCGCTATCATGACCTCAGTCAAAGATTGAAAAGTGGCCACCTATTGACTGTATCTGCTTCACAAGAACGCCTAGCAACGCTTTTTCCTTACTATCTCCACATACTTTGAGGTTTAGACAAAATGTAAAAATGCCTTTCTGTACAACAAATATAGACATGGCTACCCCACTGTATTCACAGGCCATATCCTGTTCAATTGGTCAGGATTTTTCTGTACATCTCTGCCAGAGAAAGAGCTCCCAGTAGCAATTGAGAAATCTGGATACTGAAATGTTTTTTTGTTTGTTGTTTTTGTTTTTAATTTTAAGATATTGAAGGTATATTAGTGTCTTTTTCTGTTATGATTTGCATCTCAAATATTGCATAATAGACAATGGGCTTATTTTTAGTTTTCAATTTCAGGTATGGTTTTTCACGTTAGCATATGATACCACCATATCCACATTGAGAAAATGGAAGGGTGAACATATTTTATAATTTCATTAATGTTGCCTTATGTAGTCCAGTGTAAAATGAGGATGTTTTTCCAATTAATGTAACCAAAATGTTCATTTACAGGCATGTGCTAACACCAGTCACTAAGACGATCCTAGATTCTGTCAAGTTGCCAACACTACCCATCACAACTTTACCGCTAACACACATCACTTTTAAGTCAGAAGCCCTTAACCCAATAGGCTTAAGACTGTCATAATATATTGTGTTTATTTTATTCTTAACAGTCCCTAAAGTCTTTAAAACTTGAGTCTACAAACTCAAAAACATGTTACATAGTTTCAACTTATAATGGCAAATGCAAGTCTAAAATGGAAGAAGTAGGCATAGAAAAAAATGATTAGACCAAAACAAAAGAAAACACAGTAGGGAAAACAGAAAGTACAGCAATACTGTGTCCAACATCAATAGTATGTGATGAAATTGGCTGGACTTCAAAGGACATCGGTATTTTTGTAATTAAATCCTTTTTTTTTCCCTTAGTATCTGTTTTGACTGGTGGGTGTGGGCAATCACACTTTTGTGTTTTTATTTAATTTGATACCGTGAGATCTGTCTCTCTGATTACTGGCTATGGATTTGACACCACTGTACCAAGGCTTTGGAGGGCTGGTCTGGGATATTTATGATATACATTTCACAATCTAGTATTGTCCATGAATCAGACTAACGTATGTGTTCCCTATCCATGTCTAAATATCCCCCTCACAAGAAATTTAATAATGTTATGGAACATGTTGGTAGCTTTCATTTGACCTGTATCGTTTTATGCTTACCAAGAGAGCATTCCTGAATGAGAATGAACTTTACTGTGTAGATTAAAACACAAAACACAAAAATCCTTTCAATTTGTGTCCTCTCTACTCCTAAGACTTTATTTCTATAGCAGAAAGATCACTTTCCAGCATTATCTACAAGAATTCCTTAATTCAGTACACACTTCATTTAAATTACTAAAAAGATTGCTTATATGAACCTTTCCCTTAGATGCAATTAAAAACAAGTAGTGATTTTGTATGATTTTGGAAAGAAAGAGAGAAGACAATACTGGTTACTCAGTGAATACCGTGAAGCATGGAGCGGATCCTGCAGTTACTGGTGTAGCTTTGTTCATCTACCTAGTAGCTCATAGCTGTGCAGAGTACAATTGGCCTTTCTAGAGTGATATGTTGTAGAATGTGAACAAACATTAAATTAGTGTAGTAAAATTTCCAGGAGCAACTGTAGAAGCTGATTGTACATAGTAAGAAAGGTTACAGAATGCAGATATCATGAAAAGTAATAGATTTGAATATTCATTTATAGTACTAGAGGCAAATTGTGAAATGGGTGAAATTCAGGTGAAAACTAAAACAAAAATAAGCTCAATATTAGTTAATTTACAGCAATGGTACTTCAAGAGTTATCTTCCTACCTATCATTTATCTAACTTGCAATACTTGATGATACATATGCATTAATGAATTTATATTCTAAACTAGAAAATTACTTCATTTAAAACAGTTAATAATATTTGTCATGAATTTTCTTGGGATGGTATGAATGAGAATTTTTCTGTAATCAGTGAAACTAGGATTTTTTTGCTACATGACACAGAAAGTACTGAAGCCGACCCACCAGTACCATGGACTGTGCACCTCATGATGAAGCTTGATAGAATAGATTTTATATGTTCCCAGAAATCAGATTAATAAATACCAACAATTAATAAATACCAACAGATTAATTTGTAACAAGTATTAATTAGAGAAACGAATACAAAGCAATACTTTCTTTTCAGGGTCATAGAAACCAATCCAGTTCAAATAAATTTAAACATATTTAGCTTAAATTTTTAGGTATTCAAGATAAATATTCATGTAAACAATAAGAATTTTGGAAAAGATGGTATTAATTATTCTTTGGAAACTTATATCTTAATCTTTGGCCAAATATAAGTATAGCCAACAAAAACTCCTAATTTATATTTTTCTGGCTTTGTAGTTCAGGGAAGAGATATTATTTTAATGAAAAAATTTGAAAAAAAATGTATAATTCTGTTTAGTAGAATCACTCATTACTGCTGTTACAGAAGCTCTTGGCCTGTTGATTCGAGGTACTTTTTCTTGCATTGTGACTAGCATCACAATGACTGACTCCACACAATGAGCGGAGGGAAAAGTTCTCTCTCTGGCAACCTCTTTCTTGCCAATCAATACGCTGGCAGAAAATGTCACAGACTCCATTGAAAGTAATAGGTTTAGATCACCATTGTGCTTTCTATTCAATGAGCTGAGGCTGTTTGGGCCATTTCTGTTAGAAAATTCACCTGTTTGAAAAGATTCATTTTATTCAATACAGTAGAAGGAAACAGCAGAACCGTGAGCCTGCTACACTCCAGTTCCTGCCGTCCCCCTCCTTTTTTTTCTGCTGTGCATTCCTTCCCTTTGAAGAGATACAAACCAAATCTAATGGAAATATATGGAGATTTCAGAAGTAGAGACATTTGTAACAGGTGTAACACACAGATCAGCTGGACTTTTCTCTTGGTGACCCTCCTGCTGCTTCAGCACTACATTGCCTCTGGGGATTCTCTGAAATGTTTGTTTTATAGTATTCCTTTTCAGTCCACTTTCTACAAGAAGCCCCAGTCTGGTATCTTTAACCTGGGATAAGTTGCAAGATCCATAAATGTACTGGGTCATGAAATGATGCTAGACCTAAATTCAGATAATTGCACAAATACTGGAGTGCTCATTTAGTGCTTCTGGGCAAGTTGTTAGGTTAGAAAGTTATGTGAGGCCATTTCTGGGGAAACAAGAAGAAAGGTCTTCTCATCATAAACAAGGAACCAATAACAGATCAAAACAGAGATAGTACTAACTTCCAGCTTGGTGAACCAATGGGTTAGTATGTGTTCTAGCAATGTGAATGATTACTAATGGGAGTAGAAATGACTCAAAGACAGCTGTACTACCCAAGACCATCCCAGCATGGGTGACACATCATAAAAGGTAGAGACCTGAAGTTTATTTCTTGGGTTGCAGGCAACTCACCAGGTTAGAAAGTGTCCTTTTCAGGTATCTAAACTGGTCGAGCACATTCCAGGAGACTGGCTGCACTCTTTTTAGTCCATGAACCTCTCTAAGCATGTATCTTGGAAGTTGTGATTGTTTATATATGCTTTAGAATTAAAGAAGACTAGTGAATCTTGTCAGTTTCAGTATCTTCTTGAACCTATTGAGTTGTTTATTTCCTGAGTTTAAGATGCTTCCTTGCAGGATGGAAGGTTATACCTTCCCCTAGAATATCCTGCTGCTTGACCTCTGCTTTAACATCTTCCTTAGCAAGCTGTCCTCCATATGGAAGGTTTTAATCCCAAAGGAACTGCAAAACAACATCATACCCTTAGTGCACATTGTGTCCAACAGGCTTCATACTTGACAATTTTGGGAAAAGAGGACAATGTACTTCAACTTTTCTTTTAATTTGTATGGTAACATAAATATTTAATGTTTTATTTCATTGTGGATCATGTAACAGTGTATTAATCCAAAATGAACATACTTCATTATAAGTTTGAATCTCTTTATTTATATATTTATGGTTATGTGTCATGGTGACAAACACCTCAAGACTGTCTGAGAGTTCTGAATCTCAGCTTGCTGGCTTACTAAAAGTATGGCCATGAAAGATTAGCTCTTCTGATCTGTCCTCTACCTAGTAAATCTCCAGAAAATGCCTACTGCAGTTTTAATAAAGATTCAGAAACAAATTATTATAAGTAAGGCATTTAACCAAGTTACCAAACACTTCACTATGTTAATAACTCTTTTGTATTGCTTTACTACTGTTGAATAATTAATGATAAGGATCTAGATATTACAACTTTTAAGTTTGTTAGAGTTCTTTCATCTGCTGCATATCAGTCAATTTGCAGTTTGGACTGATAACATTAAAGAACACGAAGAAAGCAGTGGGAATATGGAAAAATGTTCACAGACTCACCAACCCCTATTGTTTCCTTAGATTGACAGTAATAGCGTATATTTGGAAAACATTCCAGCCATTAAAGATTGCCCAAAACTTGCTTATTAAAAACACTTTGACATTATCATCTTTTGAGTGATGTTTATTCTAGGCAATAAATCATTAAAAGTTCTTATTCCAAAACTCTGGGCAGCCTTAGGTCTTCAAATAATTTAGTCAAGCAAAGATAATTCTCATGCTAATGGGGGCAAAAAATTGGATTCCCCAGTTTACAGAGAATACCAAACTGAGCAAAATTGTCAGCATAACATTTAAATTACTTTTTTGATAAGCTTGGCTATTTACAAATCATCAGACAATTACATCTTCCAAAAACTATTTAGCATCAATTCACTCTGCCTTTCAACAGTGCATTTGACTAATTCAAAATAAATGGAAAAAAATTACCTTGCAGATTGCAAGAAACTGACCAAAAACAATCACTAGGGCTTTAAATTATATATTCTTAAACAAAAGAATTTTTTTCATTGCTTAAAAATGCATGGTCTAGATATCAACCATTTAGGAGAAACAGAAAGAAAGTGAATATTAGATCTAAGACAAATCTCTTACTTAGGGGTTCCTATGAAGTCATTGCCATGAGATATTAGATGTTTCCTCTAGGAGTATGGTGTAAGCTCTGTTTCTGACATATATTATCCCTGTAATTTTTTATGATTAATCATGATACTTCAGTTAACAGAGAACTAGTCCATAAATTTGCCAGTAAGTTATGGTTAATACAGAGACTCATTCCTACTCAACGTGCTGAGAACAAGTGACTGTTGAATGCCTGCCTTTAAAGGATACATTTCTATCAACTCCAGCAAGGCCCAGAGAACACCAGAGAAGATGGAGAAGAATTCAAGTTCTACGAGAATCTGTCTACTAGCTATGGCACAACCTTGCAATGATCTCCTATCAGCAGCTTTATTTGCCTATATGAAACTAAGACCACAGCTCAAGAGATATTGGCAGGGAAAGGCTGTTTTGTGGGAGTCTATCATTTTCTTTACTGGTGCAGGCACTAGTATTCACAAATGTTCCAGGAAATAACCCCCAGCAGTGTGCATACAACAATGTGAATTCAATTCAAAGTGTTCTTTTAGGATGACAAGTAAAAGTGTAAATGGGACTATTTGGGAAGAAGAGATTATTGGGAGGGTCAGCCAAACAAGAGAGGGTAATGGATGATGACTATATTCACAATACTTTGAGGATATATATGCAGTTGTACAAAAGTAACTATATTCATATGAAGCAATCTAAATCTAGACCATGAGAGCAAAATAGTCTCTCACCCTCTCACTGACTGATGGAACCAACAAGGGAGACTTCTCTCCTATGACACTATCAGAAATTTCTCAGTATTTAGGAAGATGTCTTGTAGACAATGTCTGAACCTCAGATATAAAAGAGAGTGGTTATTTATGACGTTGTAGAGCTAACCCAGAAGCTCCTCAAACCATCACCAGGTTGGCAGAGTCTGCAATAGTTCTGGCTTCTGGAGTTCAAATATGGTTCAGAGCATTTTAAGACATTAGGCATCAGGTATTTATTTAAGAGAGTATGTAAGATATTTTGTATTTTAATTTAGGGTACTGTTTTAATCTAAATATTTCTTGTCCCACCTCAGGATTTATTCAGAGAAAGCTTTATTTATTATATAAACACATGAATTTATTAAGAAAAAAATAACACTATTAACTTAAAAGTACGTAGGCAATACTTGAAATTTGGTCTCCCAGTAAGCTGATGGTAAAAGAATCATGAGTTTGAAAATAGCTTGAGCTACATATAGAGAGCTTATACAGAAAAAATAAATATGTAATTTTATCTCAAGTAGCATGCTTTATATTTGGTATAAAATTCTTTTCTAAATGGGGCTGGAGTGATGGCTCAGCGGTTATGAGCACTGATTGCTCTTCCAGAGGTCCTGAGTTTGATTCCCAGCAACCACATGGTAGCTCACAACCATCTGTAATGGGGTCTGATATCCTCTTCTGGTGTGTCTGAAGACAGTTACAGTATACTCATATAAATAAATAAATAAATAAATAAATAAATAAATAAATAAATAGTAAGAAATATTTATTTTCTTCTAGCACTTTCAATTTGCCTTTGCTCATTTGTAAGTCATAACAAGGCATGCGACTCAGCTCTCTGCCTTCTATGTGGCTTTGTCTGAGCAGACAACTTCCTATAAGCGCAAGCATACAAGCATACTGGTCTGTCTAAGCCACCTATATAATGAATTATTCTTGATCAAATTGCCAAGAATACCAAAAGTCCTGGTGGGCCAAAAATCTTCTTGGATACAGTGCTAACAAGGATGCATGTAACCAGGGTCAAAAGATGTATTTCAATAGAAGCTAGGAGCAGAGAGGCATACAAAGACGGCAACCAGTATTAACATTTCTGGGTACTGTTCTCCCAAGGCAAAAAAAGGAGATTCGAGTGGTTGGTGATCTTTGGCTGAGTGATACACAGCTCTGATAAATCAATCTTGAAGGGACTTTGGGAAAGGTAAAGAAATTGCCATTGCATGACTTATCAGGGGATGGCATTATAGGACAGTGATTAAGTAAAGAAGTATTAAAGTCCAGTGGCTAAAAACCCTCCACTGAGGACAGTTTGGGGCAAAAGTAATTAATTTGATTTACAACAGCTACTGGTCTTAGAATACACTGGCGCTGGCTGTTGCTCTCTCTGTAATTGTTGAGAAAGTGTGAGTGGACTAAAAGGAGCAGAGCGCACAGAACCATGTTAACCCTTTGTTATTTGTATGGCTGTCTTTCTTATCTGAAAAGCTGTTGGATACATTATATGGTCTTAGACTTAATTTCATCGAAAAATCATAATGGCCCCTCAGCTGAGTGCTTATAACCGACCATTAATTTAGCTTCAGGGCACGATTACTAAAGGAAAAGGGATACCAATTAAATTTCAATTGGCTATTTTTTAAGGCTGCAAATGGCAGAATCTCCATTTCAGTTTAATTAACTGAGTGAGTTAGGGAAAAAAAAAAAAAAAAAAAACTTGTGCTTTCATATTTTCTACTTATCCACACAATACAAACTTTTCAAAGAAATTTCTTTTTTAGGCTAACAGGAAATGAGCATAGAGAACAATGAGAAAACAGATAGTACTTACTACAGAGGACTATTATGGCTGCTCTGATTATAAACTTTTATTGTATTTTACTACAAACCGAAACAATAGTCTGGGTGATTAAAAAGGCATATGGTATTTCCTTTCTCTTTCATTCTCCAGCCACCTGGGTTAGCAGAGGTTCCAACCAGCCTATACAACTTGAAAATTTGTCAAACAATCCCCCCCAAACTGAAAAATGACACGTTATCCAGTGCATAAAAGAGGCTATTTCTCAGAGAGGAAAGAATACACCTTTCTTGATAGCCTAGTGAAGGACTAGAGTCAGGAAGACAACGAATGCTGAGAACTACTTCCTTTTAAATTGTAGAAGTCAATCTTTCTCTCTCTCTTTTTAAACATCCATTGCTCTACTAGGTCAAAGCCAGTATCACATTTAGATGGAGAATCCTCAATGGTATCCTATTAGACCTGACACAGTACTGTAACTTACCCATAGACCTGATCCTAAAGGATCTCTCAAATGCACAAACTCTTACTTGAAACATGGAAATTTCATGACATTTAAAATCAAGCACCTACTAAGTATTAATTGAAATTGCTGAACAGAGTGTGAGTGGATAAACACTTAGCAGGTAAGCTGGGGTTTTAATGAGTGAGGAGAGGTGTTGCTTTGAGCTAGCGAAGAGAATCCCAGCCATTGCTAAATTCAGACCTGTCACTAACAATGTTTATTCCTTAGGCATTTCTGCTTGCTAGCATTGCTCTAAATCATCTACAGCAAAGCTATAAACTACTTAAAAACAATATCTCACAGTGTTCTTCACATAAAGTAAGATAAGTGTGTGTGTGTGTGTGTGTGTGTGTAGTTTCTCACTTAATATTGTTAAGAATTAATAAGTAACATAAATGTTGGCCCCAATCAGCAACCTCTTTATACTGTGGTATATGCAAATGAGGTCAGAAGAAAGTCTTTATGAGAAATTCTGGTATTTCAGTGTCGGGAGATATTCATCCAATGTCTAACTCCTTATTCTCTGTAAAGATCTGGATGTAATTTTAATCAATATGATGCACCACCCTACTATTCCCTAACTAATGTTTTAGATAGATATGTCTCCTTCTTATTTGGATCGACATAGCTTTTGTGTGTGACTGCAGTGTGTTCAGAAGAGCCAGGAGGATACTGATGAGCTCTGTTTGTCTCTAATCTTTATGCCACCATGGAGAAAACAGTGGATCTGGTGGGAACTTCAATACCTTGGGCATGAAGTCCTGGGAAGCCCTTCAGCACCACATTCTCTCCATTACAGTCTATATCTGTTGTATCAAGGATGCAGGTAATGAACCAGGAAAAGGATCAAGCCCCTTACAATATCTCCATGAGCCATTTGGTTGCCGGCTAGGAACTATGCAATCACTTATAATTCGGTAAATAAATGTAGTGGGCAGTGAGTAATATTGTTTCATAAAATAAGAAAATGATTGGTATGTACTCTGAAGACCAGGGAAAACTGCTTGCAGCAGAGTTTATATTGTACTATAGAGATGCCTTTCTGCCTCATAGGTGGGTGTTAGATGGCAGAGGCCTTTTCCCTAAATGCTTCATTATTCACTGTGTAAAGAGCATTCTAAATCATGAACTTCATTATGACCTTTTACTATACCACTGCTGTATTTTGTTCATAACCTTCTTGTTCGTGCTTCTAGGTGCTCCCTTCCTCACCCACAAATAGACCATTCCTCAGTTTTCTTTTAATGATTCTGTTTGCCTTCATTCTTGTGTTTTGTTTTTTTTTTTCTTTCAGTATCACAGATTCATATTATGTCCTCCTGGCTTTGGTAACATAGTCAAGAAAACCTTCCTGATTTCACTACTTCTTTCTCACACCCCACCCCGCAGAACACAATATCAAATTCTTCTCATGAATTTCCCTTTAGAAATTCAAGCAGGTCTCTCTGCTTATGTGAGTCACCTCAGGTAGCCATTTTGCACTTCACGCTTCCCTCATTAATGTGCTGGGAATGTAGCTGATTGCCTCTGTGGCCCCTTAATTAAAGACAATTAAAAGTTGCTGAGTTTCCATGGGGATGACTGATTACCCAGCGGAGTTCACATTTGAGAAGATGAGCCCTCAATAGTCCTCTTGCATGAGAAGCAAGGACTCAGCCCTCAGGCCCCTTCATTTCATTCCCACAGTGCTTGCAAGTTAGCTGAGCTTTTATTAAAGTTGAGACCCAGATCCCTCACTTAATGGAGTCATATTACAAAATAAATTCTCAATGTCTCCCTTTTTTCCCATTTTTAAGACCTCTTCTTGAAAATTTTATCTCCAAATGGTCTAGATAGAAGGGTGCTTATAAAGTGTAATTAGTTAAGCAAGTTAGCATGCGTCATGCCTTGGGTGTGCGGTCTGAGTCTTCTAAGTTGTTGCATGCTATCTTGTTCCCAGACCATCTGAATTAGCTATGACTTCAAATACTGCAAAGACCCTAGCTCTTCTGCAGCCCCCAATTGAAAAAATATGGGCACTGGACATTTCTGAATTGCTTTCTGTCCATGACTGAGTTAATTATTCTGATATCTCCAGGACCATTGATAATTAGCCACAGTAGGAAAAGGATGTAGAATGTAAAAAAGTTAATATTTATACTGATTCTTGAGAAAGGCAAAAGCATCTTGATTTTTCCACCCTCCCATATATTAACACATTATTCTTCTTTGTTTTCCTTTAAAGAACACCCCAATGTCCTACCCGATCCTTAATTTCCTCCAAGACTTTCATGGAATATAGCATTTTACAAAATTCTAGCGTGGTTGTGCTTGCAAGTTTTGCCAGTGCCCAAGTTAAATCTCTGATGTGACCAATTTTGTAAAGGAGAGTTTCTTAGTGGTGCCAGGGAAGGTGGGGGAGACTGGCTCCAAATTACAATCTGCCTCCCAAAGGATGGGGCTTAAGGCATTTGGAGAACGAAGACACAGATGGTCTGAGGTAGGAGAAGGTGCCTGGATGGGCGAACTAAAGAACAGTAGCAGTTCAATGTCTGTGCCCACATCAAGGTGAAGTTTCTGCATGGGTACACTGTTCAGAAACTGTGCTCCCATGATTTTGTTCTCTTGGACCTCTGGTAAAAAGACAAAACTCCTTAAATATATACATAGGCCCTAGTAAAAAGCTAAGAGACTGCAACCAGTTTGGGATGGGCATGTTGTAATTTAAATGTGAAATAGACCAGTCCTCAAAAGACTCATATTTGAATGAATTAACTCTTAGCAGATGACAGATAAATAACACGTTGGTGAGTTCATATTTGGAAAAGGTACCTACATGGATAAAGTGAGAACTAGAGCTGTAACTTAACCTGTATAACTTGTCCCTGGGTATTTCTTTCACTGTCTGATTCTCAGCTGCCATTAAACGAACATTTCTACCCTAACATATTTCTCATCATGATGTCCAAACTCACTATAGCCAGAAGCAATGGAGCTACCTGACCATGAATTACACCTTCTGACACGATGAGGCTGAACAAATATTTCCTTGTTTAAGTTGACTGTCTCAGGTCTAATGTCCCAGCAATACCTCCAAATCCCTACAAAAAGGAGAGCCTTGCCAAGCATAGCATATGTCACGAGTATTCTCTACAGAAAAGCCAAGAATGCTACTTTACCCCATTGTTTAGTCGAGAAGCTGAAAGCAATATTTATATCCAATAACTAAGAAAATTAAGCTGGACAGTCAATCCAGACATTCTCTCACTTTCAAAGAAAAACAAACCTTGTCTTTGTTTTGAAAACTTTATCTAGAGAGAGGAATAAGCCTTTAGCAATCTAGAAAATCTACATTGATTTCCTTATGGACATTCTGTTGCAAATATCATTCCTTGAGTTGATAATACACATACACAGTGGGTGTCTTAATTCCTACTGGGAATCAATTGCTCCACTGTTCTGTGGTCCTCTGGGCTGCTGAAGTTTCAGCACAGTGGGGGCTAGCTCTGTCCATGGAGTGGTTGCTCCATCCTTGCTCTTGCTCCCACTCACTCATGAAGTATGGAACCTGCTGCAGAGGACATAACATATCCAGGAAACTACCAATATATTTTCACATTCATTCAAAGCTCAAAATGGGTTCAACTGCCCTCAAATTACAAAAAAAAAAAAAAAAAAAAAAAAAGGACCCCAAGTTTGTCCTACACGGTGCACATCTTGCTTTGTTTTTCATTCCAAAGGTATCCAAGATTCTGTTTCTTGTTCTTTTTAGTGAATGCTTGTTCAGGAGTTCTGAGTTGTATCTTGTCATAACTGTGGCTGTCTAGAAAAATAATTGGTCATGGGATCTTCCATATACTATTTATTTATTTATTTATTTATTTATTTATTTATTTTTGACACAGGAAAATTATTCAAAAATTTCTAGAGACTTTGGAATATGGAATTGGAACACAGGCCAACCCTACACATAAGGAAGATCTCATTAATCTGAAGGGAATGAAATCTGAAATATTTTCTCTCCCTCTCCCCTCTTTGTTTCCCTCTGCCTCCCCATCTCCCTCTCCCCTCTCCCTCCCTATCCCTTCTCCTTCTCCCCTCTTCCTCACCCCCTTTTCCCCCATCTCCTCCCTCTCCTGCTCTCCTTTTTGATGAAAATATTTTTAACTTTGCAGTCTTTGCCCTCTGACATTTCTGGGTTTAAGAGATATGAACAGTGATTCATAAGTATTTTTAATTCATGGAGGAGATCACAAGATGTGTTCTCTATATTCCTATTCTTTTGTCAACCATGCAAGTTATTCACAGAAAAAACAACAGGTTAGGATTCTCAAAAGAAACCTGTTTATTACATTCTCCAGCATATAACAGTCTGCCAATCCATGCTTGAGTATTCAATTTAATATAAAATAGTCTTAATTTCTCTAAAGAGCAGTACCATAAACTAATTTTAAAGACCTGTGATATAGAGATTCTCCACAAAATACTTAATGTTTTACTGGTATAATAAAGGTATAATAGTTGTGAAAGCATGACAATTTGGTCCCTGTAGGTGGCCAGTAGCAGGTCGCATGTGGGTCTGCCAGTTCTTTGTTCATGTGTACCACAGATGTGTTTCAAGCAGTCCCTGGGTAAGAAGCCCCCACGCTGTGCTCTCTGCAGGAGGTGAACCTGACCTATGGAGACCACCCCTGAGAGTGTGTGTAGTTCACTTTGCAGGATTCCCCTCTGTCCTTGATCTTCTTGCTGTGAGTGACATCAAGGTGACCAATTAGTGGGCACTGAGATGGTGTTTTCTGTGATATTGTAAGGGCACCGAGGTCACAGGCGATTCAAGCCCAGTGGAATCCCAGGATGCTGCATAAAGCCAGGTCTCTGAAGTCTGACTTCAACCCAGCATCCAGCAAATGAAGCTGTGGCTCCTTTCTGAACTTGACCGGAAAGCCTCTCCCTGAGCAGGTGCAAGCAAGGCAGCAACTATAGCAATTCTGAATAGCACTGACTTTCACTGATTGCCAAAACCATGCTTTACCCTGGGACAAGGTAAACTAGGTCATTCTCAAGGGGAGATGAAGGCAAAAGAGCTGGCTAGGAAAACAGAGTCACAGTGCCAGAGGTGTGGGGATGAAACTGTGCCTTCACTCTGTAAGGGTACATAAACATTACTCTCCATTTCTCTTTCCACTACTAAGTTTGTCCAGATAATCCTACATGAAAGGAACTGTCATGATGCCTTTGTCTTCTGACAAATTTGTGAGTAAAAGAGATTTTCTTTACCTGTTTGATGAAACAAAGGACTCCTGGAAGTTCAGTCTTCTTTTTCTGCATCCATATTTTCTGCTCCATTAGGTTGAGCACAGAACAGGATCAGGGCCATAGAGCAGAATAAAGAACACTCATCTCAAGAGTGCCCTAGTCTACTGGCTGCAACCCTGGTCTTCAGGTTACTCATGAAATCAGTTATACTGCAAAGCCAGTAGAATATGACTTTCTATTGCTACCTTTTCACAACTGTTATTGTCCAGTGTGAGTATACTAAAATTTTCTCTCAATCTGCCTCCTTCTAATATATTCCTTCTCCCTTCTTTTCTTTGTGAGTGTGTTTGTGTGTGTGTGTGTGTGTGTGTGTGTGTGTAACTAGCAAAAAAGTTTTCAGTGTTCTAGGGATTAGAGAAGGCAAGTGTATAATCTTAAATGTTAAGTAATATTTCATACCACATAGTATTGATAGCTTTGTTTATATCTCAAATGAATGGAAGAAAAATACTTTAGATTTTTTATTGCAGGTAGAAACTTCATACTCAAATATATGTGTGTGTGTGTGTATGTGTGTAGATAGATAGATGATAGATAAATAGATAGATAGATAGATAGATAGATAGATAGATAGATAGATAGAGATGTGTGTGTGTGTGTGTGTGTGTGTGTGTGTGTGTGTGTGTGTATCTGTGTGTATCTTGGAGAAGAGACCTAAACACAAATATGGAATTCTTTTAAGCTTCTACATAGTTTAAAATTTGAAAAACAAACCCTGCTTTTAGTGATGTATATTTCAATAACCATCCATCCAGTGGATGTGGCATCATCCACTTCTGCTTTCATGTATTCATGTAAATACTTAATAAGCTTCAGATTAGGGAGATTTTTTGTTAACCATATTTTCAGGTCATTGATGTTTAACTTGGATTTCATGTGTCTCTTAGTCTATTTTTTAAATGATAAAATACATAGAGAAACATAATCTCTATGTCATTACACGGCAGTTATTGTAGCTGCAGTGTCGTCGAAGCTGGTTTTATCGCCTTCTGCTTCCTCTTTTTGTACTTCATCAGGTGATCAGCAGTCAAATGGATCGTGTTTGGGAAACAATCTTTCAAACAAGCTTTGAATGTATGTCATCACATCACCACACATATAGAGACACAGAAACATCCACACAGATTCAAAATAAGCACAGACATACACACAGCTATATATACACACAGAGACATATAGAGACACAGAGGCACACATGGACATACACAGACACACATAGGCACAAAGGCTCACAGAGATGAACACACACACACACACACTCAAAAACACACATACAAACACACAGGCACAAAATTGAAATCTGCCTAAATCCACTATGCTTTTCCATGTTGTATGAGGTGCTTGAAGCAGATTGTAATTTCTAACATAACCTGGTAAGTGGGGTTGGTTAAAGGGACAATACACATGATTAGAGACCTTCAAGAACTTAATCTTGACTTATGAGTCAAACTTCTGTATGTGTGTGTATTTAAATTATAATTGTTTCTTAATCCAATCATCTTGAAATCTCACCGGATCAGAAATGAATCTACTCTTCGAGAGTAGGAAGGTCTGCGGAACTGAGGTGGTTTGGAAGTTCACTGCAGAGCAATGGTCTCTGCTCTCCTGAGGAGACAACACATAGGTATGACTGGTATACTGTTCCTTTGACCTTGTAAATTTGTCTGATTCTGAGACTGCCACTTTTGCCAGCAGGAATTTTTATTATTATTATCTATCCTAATGGCGGTACTCTAAGTTATCACATTCTCTTCAAGAAAATAGGAAACAAACGTAAACCAAACTGCTGGGGAAGAATACTTGTTGATATGTTCCTCAGAGCAGCACACACAAACTGGTGATGTCATAAACACAGCCTCATGATTCTCGGATGAAAAAGACTATAAAATGTGAAAATGCTGAGTGCCATTACAATCACAGAGTCCATCTTTCTAAAGCTCATAATTTTCAGACATTTACAACAGTTCTGTCTGCCCCCGCAGAGATGAGTTATAATCAGATACAACTACAGGCAATTGTCTCTGAGCCAAACTTAAAGGCAACCTCCATTAACAATACCAACATTATTCATTTGTCTTTATTTGTGCAGCAGTTGTATCTGGGGAGTGAGGCACAGAACAGAACATCGAATGCCTTCTGAGGCTCCCATACTACTTTATTTTAATCTAAGCCACAGCCACTTTGATTGACATTTGTGAACATAAAAGAACAATAGCCTCTAAAGTTGGTACCTTTCTTTCTCTCCCTTTTTGCTTTCTAGATTTTCTTCCTTTCTCTACCTAGATTTTCCTTCCTGCATCATCCTTCCTCCTGTCTTTGCACTGCCCCACCTCCTTGGTTTCCTTTTCTCTTCATTTCTTCCTATCTGTGAGCTCCTGGCATGCCCCTCCTTGGTTTCCTTTTCTCTTCATTTCTTCCTATCTGTGAGCTCCTGGCATTCCCCTCCTTGGTCATGCCTCAGAGGTGCTTTGCACTGAGAGCTAAGCAGTAAGGAATTCACCAGAGCTCTGATCTGTTTACATTCTGTGTTGTTTTGGTAGGATTTCAAAGGGTAATTTTTAAAGCATGGAAAAGGAGCCCATTAATTTCCTTTGTTGTCTCATTCTACCTTGCTCTATTTCTTTAAACTGTTTTTTGATTCTTGTTCAGAAATAGACTTTGAAAACACTCTCTGGCAGTAATATAATTAACCTGATCCAATGGTGTCAGGTGGAGTTTCAAGATGAGAATGGTGTATGTTGCAGGTGCCTGGTCCACCCCCCTTCTATGTGTTCTGTTGGGCCACTGGTCTGGGGCTCCCATTCAGAGAAGAACTTCATTGAAGATGAGATACCAATTGAGTGAGTCTCAGTCAAAGTTTCTAGCAGGAGCTTCCTTTGTCCCAACTTCATGTTTCTGTGAGCTAAGACTTTGCTGTCCCTTATGCCTGTCATTCAAAGACCAATTCTTACACATTACCACTGCCCCTATTATTCTCTTTCTGTTGCCTCATACCCCTATTATTCTCTTCCTGTTGCCTCATTTCCATCAGTCTCATGCTACAAGACAATTTTAACAGAAAATAACCCAGAGAAAGCAAGGTTGCCTGTCAACTTGGGCATGCTTGGACAACCACTCCAGTCACTAGTCACCTGGGTCATTTCTCTTTAGAGAAGACATTTTCAAAACCCTGCCCATAACACCTTCCACGTTCATCTAGGCAAATGTGTGTTTGCAGGAAGGAGACGGCCATCTCAACAAGCCCAGTCCTATGCTTTAATCTGTGTGAAAGTCCTACTGGTTCCAGTAGTACCAGTCTTGATGCTTTAATCTGTTTGAAAGTATCTTAGGGTAGACAGATACAGACTGGTGAGCTGAAGAGCAAACATTCTTTTGGAAAGCAGGTGTGATAGTCATGATGACCTGGGCAATCATGATCTGAAAATGGAGGCAATAGAAGAACTGCATCTTTGCCATGGATAGTCTTCTTTCCACTGAAAAGTAAAACCATCGTTGCAAGATTCTATACAACTTAGAAAAATTCAGAAGATAAAAGGTCTTCCTGGATTATGATTATAAGGGATGTAGTATGGAAAGGTGACAGTATGGCATGAGAGATTGCATCTTCCTACTGTCCACACTGCTGGAATTTGAACATAGTTGCAGGCATGATAGATGGAATAGGATTGAGATGGTGTGGTTACCTACAAAACTAATTTGCCATGTTGGAAGGGGTGTGGCTATGAAGCATATAATCTACATTTTTAGCCAATCCTATTTCTGGAGAGACTGACTACTTGGTTGACACTTGAAAGATTCTGACTCAGGGCTGCTGCATTGTGGGGTATACTTGCTCCAATGCACAGACCTTATGCTATTGAACTTGGTTCTCTTGTCTCTTCCCTTTATTACTTCCACTGTTATATCGTGTCATTTCCTCTTAACAGACTTGTCACTGTGTCTAATCCCTTATGAACACAGAAAACAAAATTGTACTGATATTTAATCTCAGGTAAAACTAAAGGGAACTTGATTGCAGATTCTGACTGGGTCCATTTTGTATTGTTTTAGTCGGATGTCACGGATTGGACAGTTTTTTTTTTTTTTTTTTTTAAAGGAAAACAGTTTGAGTCTTGAAGTTCTTCAGACAGAGTCCAAAATAAGATAGTGTTGTCATGAAAATATGGATAAGGATCTGTCCCTTTGGCCAAAATATATTCTTGAAGGTTGCATCTTATAGAATGAGGACACTGCATCATCACATGGCAAACTGAGAAGAATAAGAAACAAGCATGCTCAAAGTGGTCCCCAGCTTGCCCAGGCTAATGAAATCACAGTGTTTCACTCAGATCAGGTGCTGCCGATCTCACTGTATTTGTATTGGGAACTGAGAATCCCTATAGACTTTGAAGGTAAAAGGATTCAAACCAGAGTGCCACGAGAATGACAGAAGCAGCTCTGGTTGTTTAAGATGCTCAACTTGCCCTGCCTACCCAGGAAAACCCACACATATACAATATATGTGCTTTCATGCTCAGATCTTCCTGCCCTTAGTATTATGAACTGCTTCAAGATGCTATACTTAAAGGGCATGCTCTCTAATAATTAATTACCACTGAGTCTTACAACTCAGTCCAAACTCCTACCTTCTCAGATACTCTTATTAAATGGCTACTTTCTCCAGTCACTTAAGTCCAGTCTCCTCATATCTTTATCTTACACTAAGTTTATATGGAACCCACAAGAAATATACAGATTCCTTGAGATCAGAAACTAGTTTCAACTCATTCTATTTTTTGCTTCACTTTATGTATTTTAAGGGTTTACATTCACCTTAATCTGGAGATTTGGATTTATAGTAAAGAACAGATTACAATTTTCCAAGGTACACATAAAAAATAGAAAATTAAGGAAACAGAAACTGTGGTTTAAAAAAGATAGAGAAAGCCATGGGTACTATTAAGAGATGAAAATGCCTGTTAAAAAAAATCTCCCTCTAAATTTTGGATAACATTGCTCAATGTTTGACTTTTCTACCAGCAAGCCCAAAGATAAATTCATGAGGAAGTCCTGGGTAACAGAGACCAGCAAATAAACAAAACATTCAGGTTCTAAGCAAAAGCTTATCTATTCTTCACATTGAAAAAAAGAATCTCCAGGGTTTTTTATTTATAAACCTGTTGCTATATCAAGTAGCAAAGTTTTTAATACTATCTCACATAATGTATCAGCCAAGCAGCTTCATCTTGATATTTTGTATAATGTCCTTTGGCTCTGGCTGAAGCACTTGATCAAAAATTGGGCTTTCTACATTGTTACACACAAATTGATTCAAGCCATTGATATAACAAAAAATAACCAAGCTTCTGTGTATCTCTGTAAGAAGCCAACACAGAAATTGAACACATATATACCCATACCCAGTGAATGTTCATTTTAGATTAGTTTGTGCTTTTTTTTTTTTTTGGCTCTAGGAGGAAGTGGGACATTTCTAATGAGCTCTCATCATTGTGGCAGCCAGACACTGCACAGATGATACGAGGCACTAATCGCCAGGGACAATGTTTGCCCAGATGTGGCTCTATCTCTGCTACAAAGCATTGTAAATGTCAAACCCCTGGTTGAGATGCAGTTGTGCATTTACCATACACAAAGCCGGCTGGAGAACAAAAGGTGCCAGATAGGGACACATAAATCATTACAATAGGACCAACAGATCAACAGCATTGCCCTGAGAAATAGGATGGCCCCAGGTCACGCTTCTTAGATCACCAGTGCCTTCACAAAATGCCCTTTTTTGTTTGTCCTGTTTTTGAAAAGGCACCATGGGCTTTTTGTAATTAAAGTTGTATTGATTTTGTATTTTTAAAAAAGGATTATAAAGGGGCCAGCATGAACCAGAACAAAGGCAGATAATGGATAGTAAACATGAGGAAACCTAACAGTTCACAAATGCTCTTGTAAGAGCTTTCACATACCTGCTTCCCAAAGTAGATTCAAACAATTGGATTGAAAAGCCCCATCCTGTGTTCCAGCCATTTCCAGTACTGGACCTAGCATTGACTTACATTAATTCTAACAATTATGTTTGTAGTCTTTTGATTTCCAAATCTTTAATTTATCTTAAATGAAATGTTAGTTCCTGGATGTCAAATACAGTGGATGAAGCCTGGGGCACAATGATAAAAGGGCTCTTTAGAACTTCAGGACTCCCTTTGTTGAGCACCAAAGGCCACCCATAGGCCAAGCAGGCACACAGAGCCTCAGGGGACACATTGAGTTTAGGATTCACTCTGCTACATAGAGTCATAGGTAATTGGGAACATTAGGGAATAAAACTTCAGTGCTTCTGGAGGTCAGCCTTGGTACGATGTCCAGCATCTTTTAGTTCCAGTGGGGACATTAATTCTAGGTGTCAGGCAACTGCACATGTTGTTTAAATGCGTGGCCAGATGGAGTCATCAGAATTTTGGTACCTGCAATTGCAATTTCCCCAATTCTTCACACACACACACACACACACACACACACACACACACACACACAAGTATAAAGTGAAAATAGCTGTGGCTGCATATTCGCTTCGAGGTCAGAGATTCCTTTCAGATGTTGCTATGTGCTGTGCTCCTTTATTTATTTATTTATTTGTTTATTTGTTTATTTATTCAAATAGAGACACCTTGATTAAATAAGGCTAACTGGTCAGTGTGTCTCAAAGATCCTCTCGTCTCTAACCTCCTAGCACAGTAATTACAAGTGCATAAACTCCACTTGGACTTGGCTGTCTTTTTTTTTCCAATATTTTTTATTAGATATTTTCTTAATTGACATTTCAAATGCTATCCCGAAAGTTCCCTGTTCCCTCCCCCCACCCGGTTCCCCTGCCCACCCACTCCCACTTCTTGGCCCTGGCGTTTGCAAAACACAAGAAAATCAAGAAGGAAGACCAGCGTGTGGATACTTCATTCTTCCTTTGAACAGGAAACAAAATACCCACGAAAGGAGTTACAGATATAAGGTTTAGAGCTAAGATGAAAGGATGGACCATACAGAGACTACCCCACCAGGGGGGATCCATCCCATAATCAGTCACTAAATTCAGACACTATTGCATAGGACAGCAAGTGTCTACTTAAGGGACCCTGATATAGCTGTCTCGTACAGAAGTGGATGCTTGCAGCCATCTATATGATGGAACACAGGGCCCACAATGGAGAAGCTAGGGATAGAACCCCAGGAGCTGAAGGGGTCTGCAACCCTAGAAGAGGAACAACAATATGAACCAACCAGAACTCATGTCTCTAGCTCCACATGTAGCAGAGGAGGAGAGGCCCCTTGGCTGTCTTTTTAAAAATGTGACTTCTAGGTATACAACTCAGGTCCTTTTGCTTGTCTATCAGTTGTTTATGAACTGAGAAATCGCTTTGGTCCAAGCAGTACAATTCTCTTGAGGGCATCTTCTCTAGTCTTCTTAGCCTCACTGAGTAGATGTCACATCTAGACTTTTTGCCTTTCTGATACTTTCTCACCCAGTTCTACTTGAGGAATAGTGGAGTGAAATCAGCACCCTTTGACTATCAATTGCAAGACAGTTCCACTGCTGAGCCAGTAAACTCTCAAAGCCATTTCACTTGCTCGATACTCATTATGGATAGTTTCCCAAGAGGCTGAGGATGTGACTCCTATCTGCTACATTGATGAAAGTTTTTCATCCTAATCCCCCCCCCGCCCCCCCCCCCCCCAGTGATGCTGGTCACCCATGTGAAATCAGTACCTTCACTGGCCCATCTTTGGGTATCAGGTTCTGGAACTGAACCCAGGACAGAGGCTATGCTACATCCCTCATTCCTGTCTCTTTCTGGCTCCACCCACATTACTATGCATAAACACCTCTATTTCAGTCAAAACCTAAAGTCCTTCACAAATCAATTCAGATAAGTGAATTGTTGTTATTTGAATCTCAGTTTGTGTAGGAGATTGAAACTAAGGAGAAAACAAGATGTCATAAGAGCATCAGCTTCCATGCGGCTCTCAGTGGGTTACTGACTAGCATGTATAATGAAGGGAGTGAGACAATCAGATAGCTATCTAGAAGGGCTAAGCAAAAGTGATTGATGTGACACTTGTGCAAATCTGAAGGAAAGCTTCAGAAGTTCAGTCAGAAAGCCTATGAGCTGGGTCTATCTCCATGACTACCTACTTGCTGAACCTAAAGAATATAATTAAAGTCTCTGACCACTACCTTTCTCTTTCATTAAATGTAATGTAATACATACACTAAGTCACTATTAGCTTTGTGCTTCTGGGGAATAAATTTCTATACTGGTAGTTTGGTACCAAACATTGATATATATTCTACTTACATACTTGAAACCTTACTAGGTTCTAAACAGAAAGTCTATAAATAATCACTAAATCAATATTTACAGGATGCCTGCTTCAAGCACAGCTTTACATAAAACAGAATGAGGTAAAAATATCTAAAAGTGCTAAGATACAGACTTTTCAGCATTGAATTTTTAAGGCATACAAGTGCTTCAGATATAATGATGTCCATGGGTGACTTTTGGACCCAAATAAAGTAGCAGAGAATAATCACCAAGTACCATGGGATATGACAGAAGGGGTTCTGGGACTTCATGTACACATAGCAGACTTCTGAGAGAGGAAAACACTGAGCTAATGTGTCCACAAGGAAGAACCAATACGAAGAACTAGCCACCTGTGTGGAGGACAAGGGAAGGCAGGGTTGGAGAGAGTGAAGCTCTCTGTCTTGCTTGCTTATGTGCAATTCCAAGGGTAAGCATTAGAATCTCATACCAGCTTTCCCACAGAGCAAGGAAAGTTTTCTGCTTTTTTATAAGATGAAGGGTGTGTATTCTCAAGATAAAGATTTCCCCATGAAGACCGAAATGTTGATTCCATATTAACCTTTAAATCCTGTATTAAGAGGTGAGAAACGCTAACGGAAGAGCCAAAGGAAGGACAACAGTAGAAGCTTTGAACACATCTCTAATGTTGCCTGAGAAAGCTCGTGGGGGGACTGTTTTCAGGCTGGAAGAGACGAAGAAGAAACAAACAGGAATACAAAGTCTACATTTGGTTTGTGCCTTGAAGCAACCGGCATTAATTAAGATTCTACAGCTTCCAAACAATTATGACATAATTAAAGTAAGATTCTTTCTACAGTAAAACGATAAGAAATGACTTTTAGAAACCATGGGAACCATTAAAACAGCACATCGGCATCAAAATGAGCAATATTTACTAGTATTAACACTATTAAAACGCCTTTGAAGACAAACTCGGGCAATTATTACGCAGAACAACTCACATGTGGAGACAGAGAGCAGTGATAATTAAATCCCACACTCTATATATCTCTCTTTTTTGTATTTGACAGAACAGTCTTTAAGAGAATCTATTTTAATGGCGTTGAATTAGCAAGACATTCAAATAGAGAAAGGGCACTTAGCAGGAGGTCGGTATTCAAGGAGACACAGCCTCCATCATCATTGTTATTTTTTATTATTCTTACACTTTTGGAGACACTAAAGCTCCATTGGTGGGCTGCTACATGCACAGATAAGTTCAGTCTCTGGCCCATAAACTTTCTCTAATGGCATAGCACATCCTTAATTACAATGGACAATGTTCAGCTAAGTCGAGTGAATTATGCAAGGCTAATAGATGGAGCACTTGAGACTTGGGTCATTGGATTAGATCAGATGGCAAACATGTTTCCAGCTGATCCAAAGGAACTTGGAAAAGCACTGGGCATCCCAGAAAATTCGGAAGCCATGAATGTTAGTTGGGCAAAAGCATTAATACAGTTAAAGTCAGTCTTAATAGAGACTGAAGATGCTCTATTTTCTTTCTAGGGTTTGCATGTCTAAAAACACCACTCACAGAGGGATTACTTTGCTAGTAAGGTATGTTCAGAGTAAGATATTAAAAAAAAAAAAAAAGATAGTGCAGAGCCCATGCTTCCATTCCACTGTTCTGTGTGGTTACACTCGAACATCAAATGTAATTATAAGTGAAACAAAATAGGAATATCAGGAACACTAGCAGTTCTTAAACATATGTCTACATTTATTTTATGAAATGTTGAAAGACTATGAAACTGTTTCCAAGAAATAACCAAATTATCTCACCAAATTAATTAGTGATCTATATTGTATGGGGGAACATGCAAGAGAGATATGAACAAGAGAGATGAGAAGGAACCGAAAGTTTCACACCCTGAATGGGATCTGGCTAAGTTCCTTAAAACATGTGTCTGCAAAGACAGTTGAGAGGACATCTCATGCCTCTGGTCATCAGAAATGAGGCTGTTGTCGATATGCTAAAAACAATTTTCATTTTTTCTTCTTTGCAAACAGGGACTGAGGTAATTGGTTCAAAGTACTGTGCATTCAACACTGACTTTCTAGCAGGAAAAGGGCGACACATCTCTAGAATAGATTCCTGCAGCTTAAAGAACTGCTCAATCATTTTACTACTCTCCCCTGATGATGAGTTATGTCATAATTCAGGGAATTGCTTTAGCATTTTAAAGGATGCTAACGGTTGTCACTGAGGTTCAGTTTCATAAGAACCCAGTCTCAGGGTTCAAAATGGTAGAATATAAATCACATAGAAACTTGATTCTGATCTTCGACTTTTAGGATAGATGTCAGGCAAAGGCACCTGGGTGTAAGGGCACTGGGTATCCTTAGTGGGAAACATGATCAAGGGGTTAATATTACTTCTGAATACTAATTCAAATAACTCACTCTTTGATGTACTGAATGTTTGTGGCTAGCATACTGTTTGTAACCATTTCTTTGCTTAGGTTGTGAGTTCTTAGGAACCCAAATGTTCTTGCTTAACTTTCCCAGCTGGTTAGGAGGTGAAAGGGAAGGCAGGTTCAGTGTTTACATGGACTTGAGAGTGAGTTCCGGGTTGGGAAAACTGTGTTGACATTAAAAAGTATAGAGGGCTACATATGTACGTAGCTCAGTGACCCCCTGGATCAGATCTATACTACTGACAAAAAGATTACAATATTTGACACTGGTATTTTTTAATTTGAAATGTTAAATGTATGGTGTTTACATATGTTTAATGAGGTATCCTGAGGATGAGGCTGTACATAACCATCATGTGCTTCATAAATACCTTACACATGTACCTAAAGTTCAGTTTATACATTAATTTTGAGTAATTTTGTGTATGTTGACTGTGACCCCTTCACCTGAGCAAGTATGTGGAATTTTCACCTATCGTATCCTTTCATCATTCAAAAAGGTTGGGATTTGGGAGCAGTTTGCTTTTGCATTTTCACAGCGAGGTGCTTTGTCAGCATTTGGGGGCACACTGGGTCACTAAAGCTTTGCCTGTAGCTCTATAGAACTAAAAACATTGCTGATGCAGATGCTCGAGCTATGTATGGAACCGGGAACCTATTCTATAATCATTTACAGCTTGTTGAGGGTACAAAAATGCCCAAAAGAAAAATTGGTGACCAATGGAGATCAGCTACCTAGCTTTCACTAGTTTCCATGATGCTTCTCTGCCTGCTGGCTTCTGGGTCCACCTTCTGCCTCGTGACATGTGTCTAACACTGTCTTATTTGCTTTGGCTATTTTATTCCATCTGTCTTTCATACTTTCTGCTTACAATGTCATATACTTTCATTCTCTTATAATACTTTGAATCCATACCCTTCAACTGTTGTGTCCCACAGTCACCTGACTTACTTTCTAATCCCTTTAGGATGACCTATCTCTCTCCTTTGTGACTTCAAAATAAGAGTTGAGTTCCTTTCTTTCTTACCTTGCAGTGGAGCATAAAGCTGGGTATGTAACATGTACAAGTTTTGCAGGGCAACTGAATATTTTTGCAGAATTTTCATAATATAGAGTATTAATTAGATAATGCTGAAGTATATGACACATTATGCTGCTTAACTAGTAACGACATATATTTTACCCATCTCAGGTATCCTGAAATTTCTTAGTCTCCAGAAGTGTTGCCTTCTATGACCCATAGTACTATAGGCATGGGAAAGATTCAAATCTTAAGACAGTCAGATATTTTCATTACCTGTTCTCATATTTCATTAATTCACTTAAACCATGGGAGAAAGCTATGCCAAAGAAAGCAGAAATACACCACATATTGTTGGGTTCAGTACAAGATAGTATGACATTAGTAAGAAATTCTATTATGTTTACGAAAACGCTTGTCAGAAACCCAGGAATGGGGAAAGCACAGGACTTTTCATGCAAACTAAGAAAAATATTCCAAAGATGTAATTTGGAGTCAGAGAAAAACAATTATACAATTATCCTCTAATATCCACAGTTAAAGAATGTTGCATTTTCAGATCAAATTCTTGATTTTTATTTTTTAAAAATAAAAGACAGAATTGATAATTGTTATATTCAAGAGAGCACCCTGCGTGTAAGTTGATATATCAAAAGCATATGGATAAAAGCATAGCAAACATGTTAACAAATAAAATAAGTGTGATATTTTATAAAAGCAACGCTGGTTACAAATGAAATTCACAAAAAGGAAAGGTTTATGTGAAAGGCAAAGTTAAGAAAAAAAAAAGAGTCTAATTAGATGGTGACATAGACTATGGATGAGCAGCGTCTGACAAGGAAAGATAAGCAAACACCTTGAATTATTGAGTGTATACAAATCAGCATGTCTCCACTCACTCCCGTCAAGGTTACCAGGAGCCAGACAAAGAGATGAATGACACACACCTTCATTATTTAGGCCAATTCTCTAGTCTGTCTGGAGGTGATTGGGTTGCCCAGATAAACCATTTAACGTTTATCCCCAAGCAGTGGGTCAGATAACAATTTATCTCATTTGGTCTCTAAAGAAACTTAAAAGAAAGAAGGCCCATGAAATTGCTAGCTCTCTTATTCAACCATATTAACTCTTGAGTCTGACTGATCTCTGACCATTTGCTTGATTGAACCGTTGCTCAACCTAGCATACTGGAAATGTTAAAGGCATTTTAATACATGCAGATTTGATCAGAAAAAAGAAATGTCCAAGCCAGGGGGAAGTGTCTCTTAGAGAGCAGCAAACTATTCTATAATGTTGTTTTGACAATAGATAGCATGTCTTGACTAGGTTAGACATAGACTATTAAAAGCAGAAGTGTACATCCCCAGAGACATGCCTGGGAAAACACACAGAACATTTCCATAGCAGAGTCTATCAAAAATAATATTTATATGTCACCAGATAGTAAAAAAAAAAAAAAAGAAAGAAAAAAATCTCTGGAGCTTTAGAATATTTTGTGCCTTACTTATTTCTGGGTGCCATTTAAAACACCCCACCTGAGACTTGCATTTCTCCTTCCCTCCTTAGCCTTTTTAAAATGTTGGCTTGCCAATATATTTTGAGGTTTTTCAGCTTCTGCTTCTTCTAACCATATTCATGTTTAACTTTTTAATTAATCATTCTTTCCATACACTAGTATTTTATGTCAGTTCTTTTGTTTCCTGTGCTTCTTTGTCAATTGAGTGGAAACATGAGGAAGACAAAGTTGTCTCTGTTTGTGTCCTGTCCCTTGTGTAATATCTATTAAGTAGATTTCCTGTCCCTTGTGTAATAATCTATTAAGCAGATTCTACATCTTGGTCATTTCATGAATGTTCATTGGAAGAAAGCAAAAATCAATTACACCATGAAGGAACCCTCTTCCTTCTCAGTACATGCCACCTTTAAAGTTTTTTTTTTTGTTTTTTGTTTTTTTTTTCCACAAGACTAATGATTCTTAACCTTATGGCCACATCTCTCTACCTGTTTGGCCTCGTTCCCCCAGACAGCCCAGTATGATATCAATAGAGAATTCTCACTCCTGTTTGGTAGTTTGAGCATGGCGTTTTTCAGTGTTACAAACCACAGCACGCACACACATTTATAAAAGCACCAATGCAGTCAATGCAGGTAATTCATATCGTGTCACAAATACCACCGCCCTTAATGGAAAAAAAAATTAGTGACCTGGGCACAGAAGGAAAAGTCTTGCCATGGAAAATCTCAGCCCCGTGTTCAGTCTCAAAATTAGGTGTCTAGCCATATCCAAATATGTAAAATAAATAAATAAATAAATAAATAAATAAATAAATAAATAAATAAATACCACTGTCAATATCATTCAACCTGAGCAGGTAAACTAACTCTTGCTAAAACCGCAGTACTAGAAGGTTAAGCAAAGAATACAGAAGGCTCTATCTACAAATTCATTTCCTTTCTTGTAACGTGACTGCTCATAACTGGTTTTCCAGTAATCCAAGCTCTTATACGTGGTCCTAAGGAATCTGTCTACAAGGGCATGCAGAGTAATAAAGACAGCTTTCAGACAGGATTCTGTTGGAGATTAACCCAGAAATCCCTATAGGTTCCACCTCTCTACTCCTCCCATTAAACCAGAAAACTAAAAATGATGTAAGTTCTGACTGTGTTCTTATTTCCCAGGATTATGGAAATAAGCTTTTAAGTTTTACCACAAGTTATTTTAAAATAATGCTTTTATAGACAGCTTACTATAGTTTACAAGACAAATCTTGGAATTACTGAACTAATAAATACTTTCCCCAACTCCAAATTTAATAAAGAAGGGTTTTTATTATAATTTCTTTTGATAATTTGGCAAAAGTTATTGTACTTAACTTTTGTGATTGTATTTATAATTAGATCTCCATCCAACTAAAATAACCATAGGCAACACTTTATTCATGGCATTTAAACAAAATAAACAACTGCATTTAAGTACAAATATCTGTCTCTTTTACAAAGCTTTGCTGCACTCCATAGGCCTCAATTATCTCTGGTCAGAAGAGCCCTGTGTGCTCCTCTCATTCTCCTTCCCTGATGAAAGATGCTTCAAGGGTGTTGGTAGGCATTGCCCAGCCCTGTCTGGAGTGTTTTCCTATGGAAATACAGAATGAATCCTTCCTAAATAAATTCCTCCAAAGCGGTCCATGTCCTCCATGGAAATCCTAAATCTGATTTATTTTTTCTTCAAACATAAGCAGAGGACAAGAAGCTGAAAGCACTGCTCAGAGTTTAAAGGATGCCTGCAACAGGGAAGACAAATTAAAGACTGAAATTATCACCATCCCTCCAGCTGTCACCCCCCCCCCCCCGCTTATTATGAACTTTGGTTTAGTGCACGAAAACGAAAACGAAATAGAGTTTTGTGCTGTTCATTTGCGGGGAAAACATGTATTTCCTCTACCCAGCAGAGTGCTTGGATGGAACGGAAAAACCACTTCCCTGTCAAATGCCACTTTTCATTTGTGTTCCTTGTCTTCTCAACAATCACAGAGTGTGCCTTCAAGTGAGCATTACAATAATCTACCAGTCTATAGCCCCCAGTTATTGTCCTGTTCTACCTCCTGTACTTAATAGTCTAGTAAGTGATCTCTGACGTAACTTGAGGTTCCTGTAGCTCAGATTATAACCCAGGGTACCAGCTGCAGCAAGTTATGGATCATGTCTGATCAGATGTAGAAAGGTTTCTGTGTCATACTCGCTACCACATCTCTGGCAAATGCTTAATTTTACTCTCTGAGACCCCCACTCTTTCAACTATCTTTAGAGATTCAGGAATCAAAGTAATAATGGCCTAGAGAGGTTACCAGAATGTGGATATCATTCCCTTTTTGTTTGAATTCATGCTTTTACATTCTGTCTCTTATTTTCCACCAACGAGATTTCCTGTACCATAATAAGGGTTTTTCTCCCTAACAGGCTCCATCCTTCAGTTTGCATTCTTCATGGACTCATAGATGATTTTGTTATATGAACCTAGGAACCTAGAAGTGAAAGCCACCTCTTTATCTCTATAGCTAATTTTATTAATTTTGAATAAATCATTTGTTCAACAAAAAATACAAAGAGAACATGGAAAATTCAAAAATAAAATGGAAGCAAATACCTGGTTTTGTTCCATTTTGAGACAGCAGTTTGCCAGCCCTGGAACACATTACTGGAACCTGGCAGCCTCTGTTTGTTTTTAATACCAGTGTGCTTGTCATATAATATAACAGCTTTTTATTTTCAATGATATTAACTGTCTGCAGGGAGAAAGAGGTAGAAGACCTCTCCAGGACCTGAGAGTCTTATAAATAAATGAGTTTTTTAACCTCTGCTGTAATACAGATATCTTTTCAATATAATATTAAGAACCTTTGTGACAGGATCTGTCATTTTAAATACAAAAAAATACTATGCCCATGGAAGAAAAATACTTACTTGGCCGATGAAAAATATTTAGCCTCCATTTTTACTTCCTTTTGCTCACCGTTCAGAATTCATTGGTACTCTACTTGGCCATAGTCACAGGAAGACACTGAGAATCACTAGACAAAGCAGGATACAGAGATGTCAGTTGGGGGATGGCCAATGCTGGCAAAAGGCTCACTAATAGTTCTTTTTCATGGGATGCACTCATCACCATCTTAAAGTTTAGACTAACTAGATACTTCTGGAAATATCAAGAAATTTCAGAAAATTCTCAGAAAATTACAAAAATGAGCAAAAGAAATATCGTCATGACCTAGCATTTCCCAGGGTGCATCAGTATCATTCTTACACAAATGCAGAAATCTGGTCCCAGGCATCAAACAAGTACATCACACTCTGGGCTATAGAGCACTCAACAGTGGGTAATTAGGACATCGCTAATAACCAAACAGTTTGAAACATTTATCACACTAAAAGTCGCCTGCAAGGTATCTTTGGACTCAAAGCAGCCTCTGCTCTGAAGAAGCTAGATGGTCTGATTGATCTGTAATTGATAATATTGATATATTCAAATACATTAAAATGAAAATATTAAAATGAAATAATATACACATTTCAGGAAGATAGTTGATAAATATATAAGTAAGCAATTAAAGAAGCACGATTGTTCCTGATGCTCCATCTACCACAGCTAAGGAAGGGTTAAAAGTGCTTTCTAGTGCAATATAATATAAGTAACACATTCAACTATTGTAATGTTTCATAAAAGTTTTGAAAAGCTGCACAAATTCAGTACCTTTAAACTTCTCTTTTTGGTTTGAAAGAAATGTTTTGTGTCTCTCATCTCCTTGACAGGATCTGATGATGTCTGTCTTTGGTCTGTTCTTTGTCACTCCTTTGCTCAATACCAAGAGACCTCTACTTCACTGATGCTAGAGGGTCACATGGTTGATATCAAGAGAGTTCAGTATTTGTAAAGGTACCACTCAAGAAGCTGAAAAAAATTAATGTTTGTGTTATTTACAATAATGAATGTTGTAATAATTAAGAAAATTAGAAACATAATACTAAATTAGAACTTGCAAAAAAAACCATCACCCTGTGAGTTTAGCCTGACTCACACTGTACACATTCCAATGACCTTCTACAAGGTTATGACTGTGGAGATTCACAATGGGTTTTACAGTTTCACTGTCAATCACTTAGTGTAATTTTCCAGTAGGAAAGAAAGAAAGAAAGAAAGAAAGAAAGAAAGAAAGAAAGAAAGAAAGAAAGAAAGCTCATTCAACTACTCTGGAAATCAGTCTGGCGGTTCCTCAGAAAACTGGACATAGTACTACCGGAAGATCCTGCAATACCCCTACTGGGCATATATCCAGAAGATATTCCATCTGGTAATAAGGACACATGTTCCACTATGTTCATAGCAGCCTTATTCATAATAGCCAGAAATTGGAAAGAACCCAGATGTCCCTCAACAGAGGAATGGATACAAAAAAAATTGGTATATTTACACAATGGAGTACTACTCAGCTATTAAAAACAATAAATATATGAAATTCCTAGGCAAATAGATGGATCTGGAGGCCATCATCCTGAGTGAAGTAACCCAATCACAAAAGAACTCACATAACATGTACTCACTGATATGTGGATATTAGCCCAGAAACCTAGACTACCCAAGATACAATTTACTAAAC
>LR753875.1:20197-56812 GCA_902729485.2 Mus minutoides | reverse complement strand
TATCACCCCTTCCTAGAATTAAGAACAAAGCACACATTGAAGGAGTTACAGAGATCATGTGTGAAGCTGAATCCAAAGGATGGACCCAATGACTGCGGCTACCAGGGATCCATCCCACAATCAGCCACCAATCATAGACACTATAGCATATGCCAGCAAGATAGTGCTGAAAGGGCCCCGATATAGCTGTCTCATGGGAGACTATACCAATGCCTGGCAAACATGGAGGTGGAAGCTCACAGTCAGCTAGTAGATGGAACACAGGGGTTCCAAGGAAGAAGGAGCTAGAGAAAGTACCCAAGGAGCTGAAGGGGTCTTTAACCCTATAGGTGGAAGAATAACCATGAACTAACTAGTACTCCCTGAGCTCATGTCTCTAGCTGCATATATGGAAGAGGATGGCCTGGCTAGCCATCTTTGGGAGGAGAGGCCCCTTGGTCATGCAGACTTTATATGCCCCATTACAGGGGAACGCCAGGGCCAAGATGTGGGAGCGGGTGGGTAGGGGAGCAGGGCCAGGAGGGGGGAGGGTATAGGGAACTTTCTGGATAACACTTGAAATGTGAATGAAGAAATTATCTAATAAATGTTGGAAAAAAAAACAAAAGAAAGAACTGAGGGAGGGAGGGAGGGATGGAGGGAAGGAGGGAAGGAGGGAAGGAGGGAAGGAGGGAGAAGTAAAGAGAGCAAAAATCTAGGACATAGTTAAAACTAAAAAAGGAATTAGGTTTACAATCTTTTTCAAGATGTACCATTTGTTAGTAAGTGTTCTCTTATGGAAGCAAGTCCCTAAGGTTAGTCACTACAATTAGTTAAGTTTAGGTTCACAGTTTTAGAGATTTCTGCACTAGATCAAACTGCCTTGTTGGTTGGGGCTGTGACAGTGTGTCATGGTGGCTGTGATGGTTTGAGTTAGGTCCTTCTGTTGGCATGCTTAGTCACCAGGCAGTAGAAATCTTTCCTTTTTTATTTTTTATTTTATTTTTTTTATCGGTTATTTTATTTATGTACATTTCAAGTTTTATCCCCCTTCTTGGTTTTCCCTCTGCAAACCACCTTTCCCACCCCTCCCTCATGTTTCTATATGGGGACTTCCCCACCACTCAACCCCCTCCTGCCTCAGCACCTCAACATTCCCAGAAGCTGGGGTATCAAGCCTCCACAGGACCAAGGGCTTCCCCTCCCATTGATGCCAGATAATGCAACCCTCTGTTTCATAAGCAACTGGAGCCATCTGTCCCTCCATGTGGACTCTTTGTTGATGGTTTAATCACTGGGCACTCTGGTAGGGAGGTCTGGTTGGTTGATATTGTTGTTCTTCCTATGGGGTTGCAAACCCCTTCAGCTCCTTCAGTCTTTCCCCTAACTCCTCCACTGGGGTCCCCATGCTCAAGCATTCGAATCTGTGTTTGTCAGGCTCTGGCATAGCCTCTCAGGGGACAGCTATACCAGGCTCCTGTTATCAAGCACTTCTTGGTATAATCAATAGTGTCTGGGTTTGGTGTCTGTATATGGGATGGATTCCCAGGAAGGGGGCAGTCTCTGGATGGCCTGTCATTTAGTCTCTGCTCCACTCTTTGTCCCTGCATTTCCTTTAGACAGGAGCAATTCTGGGTTTATAGTTTTGAAATGGGTTACCCCATGCTTCAAGCATGCACAGTGCCTAACCTCTGGATATGGTCTCTACGGGTTCTCTCTCCCTTTGTTGGGTATTTCAAAGAATAGCAAGGATTAGGAGGTATGGCCTTCTTTGGTTGGTCATGTTACTGAGGACAGGCTGTAAGGATTTCAAAAAAGCATCTTCAACACATGGGGTTCGTTTCACTGTATGTCTGCATGGGGAAGAAATTCAAATAGAACCTTGTTTATCACTCTTCACAAACCTCAAGTCTAACTGAATTAAAGACTTCAATATAAAACCAGACACACTAAATCTCATATAAGAGAAAGTAAGGAACTGCCTTGAATGCATTGGCATAGGAGACAAATTCATGAACAGAACACCAAGAGCTCAGGCACTAAGATCAAGTTAATAACTCAAGAAACTAGTTGGGAGTGGTGGCACATGCCTTTAATCCCTGCACTCTGGAGGCAGAGGCAGGCAGATTTCTGAGTTTGAGGCCAGCCTGCTCTACAAAATGAGATCCAGGACAGCCAGGGCTACACAGAGAAACCTTGTCTTCTAGAAACTAAAAAGCATTTGTAAAGATAAGGACACACCATCAAGAGGACAAAAGAGCAGTCTACAGAATAGGAAAAGATCATCACCAACCCTATATCTGACAGAGGGTTAATATTCAAAATATATAAAGAACTCAAGAAATTTAGACACAACAGCAAACTAAATAATCCAATTTAAAAATGCAGTATAGAGCTAAAGAGAGTATTCTCAACAGATGTATTTCCAATGGCCAAGAGGCCATTAAAGAAATGTTCAACATTCCTTAATAATCAGAAAAATATGAATTAAAATTATTAAAATTCTATCTTACATCAATCAGAATGGCTATAAAAACAAACAAACAAAAACAAAAGCAAGCAAACAAACAACCTCAAGCAACAACAGGAAAGAGAACACTCTTCCATTGTTTGTGGGAGTATAAACTTGTACAACCACTTATGAAACGACCTTGCAATATTCTGAGAAAATTGGGAACAGTTTTATCTCAAAAGCCAGCTGGGCATATACACAAATCCTGGGCATATACACAAAAGTTGTTTCACCATCCCACAAGGACACTTGCTCAACAATGTTCATAGCATCTTTATTTATAATAGCCAGAAACCATTAACAACCTATATGTCCCTCAACTGAAGAATATATAAAGAAAATGAGGCACATCTATACAATGAAGTAATATTCAACTATTAAAAATAAAGGCATTATGAAATTTTCAGGCAAATGGATGAAATTAGAAAATATCTTCCTAAGTAAGTTAACCCAGACCTAGAAAATGTACATGGTAAGTATTCACTTAAGTGGTCCCTAACAGAATGTACAAGGATAAACATGGTACGATCCAGACCCAAATGCTGTCTCTTATAAGAGATGTCAGATGTGGGAGCAGGTGGGTAGGGGAGCAGGGCCGGGAGGGGGGAGGGTATAGGGAACTTTCTGGATAACACTTGAAATGTAAATGAAGAAAATATCTAATAAAAGTTGGAAAAAAAAAAAAAAGAGTTGTCATGGTCATAGGTAATGTCCACAGCACTAGAACCATGAGTAAGACTGGGTATCTAAGACAGAGTAAACTACATACCTTATGACACCTGAAATGAGGAACTCCAAATTCCCTCAATGATGTTCTTTCTCATTGTTTTTACATATCCCCATAAGCCTATCCTCCTACAGGCCCCACAACTCTCAACAGGGACATGTAGGCGTCAAGCAAGTGTACTATTCTTACTGGTCAATGCTGCTCAAAAGATTGATTCAAAAAGTAAACTGGAGAGCTGGGTGTGGTGGCGCACGCCTTTAATCTCCACATTCTGGAGGCAGAGGCAGGCAGATCTCTGAGTTCGAGGCCAGCCTGGTCTACAAAGTGAGCTCCAGGACAGCCAAGGCTACACAGAGAAACCATGTCTCGAAAAAAAAAAAAAAAAAAAAAAAAAAAAAAAAAAAAAAAAAAAAAAAAAAAAAAAAAAAAAAAAAAAAAAAAGTAAACTGGAAAAGAATCCTCAAGAAATGATCTGTTTTAGCTGTAAATAATGCCTACCTTGTGGTAACTGTTAACTAAAACCATACTCAAGCCTCTGAGTGTAATCTATTATAGCAGGCATCTTTCATAAACTCAGATCGTTCTAGAAGCATCGTTCCACACCTCATCCTTTTCTCCTTTCTGCTTCACTCTCATTATCAACATTTTGCTGTGGAGCATATGAGATTTTAAATTATAACTTTGGAGTAAGGCCTTGTGGTGGCTGATATTTTGTGCCCATATGCTTATATGAATATGGAAAGGATATTTCTCCCAGTGACCTTTCAAAAGGTTTAGGTTATTAAGATGAATTTAAATATATTTCTTTTAATTATTGTACTCTTAGAATATGAAGCCCAGGTTTATTTTCAGTCACTAAACTTGGAAAGATCCTTTAAACTTGTTGAATTTGGCCTTTGTAAAATTGATTTTTTTTAAAAAAAAGTCAAAAACTAAAACAATCAGGCCATTTTCCATTATTCCTTTCTTCAGTTTGAAAGAATTTGGAAATGAGGTATTTGGAAATGTCACTGTGGCGAGATGCTAAAACATCTGAAGTAATGGCATGGCAGTAGCCTGGCCTACCACACCTTTTCCCACTTAGAAGAGAAAGGGGGGTTTTGTCATCAGTCACACGCTGCACATGCCCTTCTGTGGGCAAGCAGTGGAAGAGCAAGCTGGGGAAAAGTACCCTGTGCCAGCAGTTTCTATGCTCTATTAGGTTCGTTTCTTTGAATTTACTGCCTGGCGAACAAAATTTTCCATGTGAAAAAAAAAAAAAAAAAAAAAAACCTGAAAGAAAGTAAATATACCAAGCCAAACAACAAAACCAAACACAAGTCTGTGAAGAGATGCTGAACTGTGCATGGTGCTTTGTACATCTTGGACACCACTTCATCCAGGTACACTCTTCCAATTCATGCCAGTCTCCTTTGCAGCTCTCCTCTTTAACGTCTTGGGATCAATATGTTCTATGATAGTATTCTTAGACATCCAAACACTCTCTCTCTCTTTTAATCACTCTCTTTGTATGTGCATGTGTACATGCCTCTCTCTGTCTCTGTCTGTCTGTCTGTCTGTCTCTCTCTGTGTGTGTCTGTGTGTGTCTGTGTGTGTGTGTGTGTGTGTGTGTGTGTGTGTGTCCTGGTACTATGTTTTCAGACTGAAAAAAGGGGAAGTCAGGGGAAGAAAACTCACTAGTCCTGTCCCCATCCTGTTCTATTTTCTGGGACACACTCACCAATCTGAGTTTCTAGGTTTTCTGTAACACCTTGTAGAAAGCCGAATGAGCTTCTGTGATTTTTTTGCCCCTGGAGTTGTACAGAGTGCTTGTGGACAGGTATGGCTTCCAGTGGTCCCCTAAGTGTGACAGACTACTACCAAAAGCAGGATTTGTCATGCCTGAACCAGGTCCTGCCATCATCCCTAGAGCACTGATGCATTGCTCCATCCTCACTGCCAGGGTACTGATCATAGGAAGTTTCTGTCCATAGTTTAATAGAAGTTGGGATCTTTTGTGATTGGGTTATTTCACTCAGGATGATATCCTCCAGATACATCCATTTGCCTAAGATTTTATAAATTCATTGTTTTTATTAGCTGAGTAGTACTCCATTGTGTAAATGTACCACATTTTCTGTATCCAATTCTCTGTTGAGGGACATCTGGGTTCTTTCTAGCTTCTGGCTATTATAAATAAGGCTGCTATGAACATGTGTCCTTATTACATGTTGAAGCATCTTCTGGGTATGAGCGCATGAGTGGTATTGCTAGGTCCTTGGGTAGTACAATGTCCAATTTTCTGAGGAACCTCCGAACTAATTTCAGAGTGGTTGTACCAGCTTGCAATCCCACCAGCAATGGAGGAGTGTTCCTCTTTCTCCATATCCTTGCCAGCATCTGCTGTCACCTGAGTTTTTGATCTTAGCCATTCTGACTGGTGTGAGGTGGAATCTCAGGGTTGTTTTTTATTTGCATTTCCCTTATGACTAAGGAGGCTGAACATTTTTTAGATGCTTCTTAGTCATTCTGTATTCCTCAGTTGGGTATTCTTTGTTTAGCTCTGTACCTAATTTTTCAATAGGGTTATTTAATTCTCTGGAGTCTAAATTCTTGAGTTCTTTGTATATATTGGATATTAGCTCTCTATTGGATTTAGGATTGGTAAAGATCTTTTCCTAATCTGTCAGTTGCCTTTTTGTCATATTGACAGTGTCCTTTGCCTTACAGAAGCTTTCCAATTTTATGAGGTCCCATGTGTCGATTCTTGATCTTACAACACAAGCCATTGGTGTTCTGTTCAGGAATTTTTCCCCTGTGCTCATATGTTCAAGGCTCTCCTCCACTTTCTCCTTTACAAGTTTCAATATATGTGGTTTTATGAGGAGGTCCTTGATCTACTTGGGCTTGAGCTTTGTACAGGGAGATAAGAATGGATTGAGTTGATATTAGCCCACAAGCTCAGAATACCCAAGATACAATTCACAAACCACATGAAACTCAAGAAGGAAGACCAAAGTGTGGATACAGCTATCCCTCTTAGAAGGGGGTAACAAAATACCTGTGGAAGGAGTTACTGAGACATAGTGTGGAACAGAGGCTGAAGTAATGACAATCTAGAAACTGCCCCACCTGGGGATACATCCCATATACAATCACCAAACCTAGACACTATTGTGGATGCCAACAAGTGTTTGTTGACAGGAGCCTGATATAGCTGTCTCCTGAGAGGCTCTGCCAATGCCTGACAAATACAGAAGTGGATGCTCACAGCCATCCATTGGACTGAGCATAGGGTCCCCAATGAAGGAGCTAGAGAAAGGACCCAAGGAGCTGAAGGGGTTTGCAGCCCCATAAGAGGAACAACAATATTAACTAACAAGTACCCTCCAGAGATCTCGGGGATTAAACCAAAAACCAAAGAATACACATGGTGGTACTCATGGCTCTAGCTGCATATGTAGCAGAAGATGGCCTAGTCAGTCATCAGTGGAAGGAGAGGCCCTTGGTCCTGTGAAGGTTCTATGCCAAGAAACAAGAGTGGGTGTGTTGGTGAGCAGGGGAAGAGGGAGAAGATAGGAGATTTTCAGAGGGGAAACTAGGAAAGGAGATAACATTTGAAATATAAATAAAGAAAATATTTATTTTTAAAAAAAGTTGGGATCTATACATTACTTTAAAAAATAAGGACTGACTTTCATGCACTATTAGAAATAACTAATAGAATTTCCATGACCTGATATCTCAACCATATGCTCAGCAGGACCTGGAATTTCTTGTCACCCTAGGAACCTGTATGGAGGGACCTTCTTTCCCTAAAAGCAGAAAGATAACAATTACCCCCTCACATGTATTTTCTGTAAGGCAACTCTGTAACATATCAATTTGTTTGTCATTCAAACATCAGACATACCTTCCTGGAGTGGAATGACAGACCTAAGTTGATATCTGGCCACGGGTGAGCCACTCTCTGGGCCAGTTGTTCAGTGGACATTATAGTGAACAGTTCTTAGTCCCACCTTCTCATGCGCCTTGGTGCAAAGTGCAGCCAATCGGCCAGAGCATCTTCAAATCCGTCCCACGTTTCCACAACAGCAGTGCTTTTGAATGGCCAGTAATGAGGAACACTCTCTACAGCCCTCCTTATTGTTCTTGTTTGGAAATGGGCAATAAAACTTTACCACCTCATCATTATACATCACTTTAAAAAAAATAAAATAAAAATAAAATAAAATCTAATTTACATTTTGTTCTGACTGGCTTTTTTGACTGACAGTTGTCCACACCTCACTGACTGTTCTGTTCAGTGTACTTTAATTTTGAGCTTTCGGTATTTGAGAAGCCCATTCAGAAGTAAATTCTCAGGGAAAATTGAGCTCTGTCATGGATGGATTAGTACTATAATAGTTGGTCACATATCTTGCATGAAACCTTTCAGAAGCAAGGCAAATGAGAAGGAAATGAAATTCATTTCATACTTCTTCAAGCACGCTAAGAGACTTTCTCTCCAAGTAATCTGTGAAGTAGCGCCGGTTTATTGGAGGTTCGTATAACTACCATTACATTATACCTTGTCACAATCTCATGTATTGGGTGACTGCTTTTTCTGAACGGATGGTACCTGAAAAGTGCTCTCTGAAGGCAGTGAACAGCAAGTGTCGTTTCTTTGATCAAAATGTATAGGTCTAGGGAATAGTATAAATAAAAGTACTTGCGTTAAATTGGGCCATTATAGGTCAGAGGTGAATGAAGTCTGAAAAGAATATAAGGTTTTGTCACCTTCTTTTCATGTTTTCAGCTTATCAATATATATATATATATATATATATATATATATATATATATATATATATATNATATATATATATATGTATATATATATTAGATAGATAAGCTTATAAAACAGCATATATATATATGGTGAAAACATTAAAAAAAGGCGACAAAACAAGGAGAAAAGGAGAGAAATAGGGGCAGAGAATTGCTAGCAAGACCCATGGGGGGAAAAAGATCCATTTTTATTTCCATTAATGAGTGGTACAATACCATAATGTAAACAAAAGAGGAATATGAACTGATATCATTTCCCATGTGCTAAATGATGTATACTATAGTTAAGGACACCTACTGTGTAAATTATTTGGAGGTAAATAAATACCAGTGTAACAGTTTTATTTTGGCAGACTTTTGTGTCTTCCTTCTCTTTCCACCGATGCTATTTCTTTTATTAATTTACTAATTTTTTCCTGTAGCCTAGGATGGCTTTTTTTCTGTATTGGGGATGATCTTAGGTTTTGTATTCCCCTGCATCCACCTTCCCTGTGTGCTCCGCCATCCCTAGCTTCCACGGTGCTGAGTATCAGACTCAACACCTTTGTACTCACTGTGCCCTTATCCAGTGAATTATTCTCTGGTCCTTATTTTCTAAGGCAAAGCAGAAGGAACAAGAGAGCACACAAAACCCACAAAAACACAAACTATAGAAAACCTGAAGAGAAAATTCAATGACCAGTAACTTACTTATGAAACCTAACATAACAAAAGAAAGCATAACAAATACAAAATGGTGGATCAAGACTTCCTTGGCTAGAACTGATTTTTTTTTTGAGGGATCCATGCAAATTTCTATCTCCCTGTGGTTGATGTAAGAACGCCAAAAGCATTCTGGCTATTCTTGGAGATATTTCCAACACATAAAAAGACTGAGCACAAAGGATGGATTTTTTTCTTTGCCCAATTGCCTTAATCAATTTCATTTGAGTTGAAGTTACAGTAAACAGGATTAATGTGACCAAAACTTTCAGCATCTGGCTGTGTCTTACCATTAACCAAGGAGGTAGTGACTGCAAAACTTGCCTAGAATGGAGCCAGTGATTCCCCAATCTAACAGGAGTCATGTGATATATCAGTGGCAATCACTTGTTTTATGCAATGCTATTGGTGACTTCATGACATTTGTTTCTAGGAACTGTCCTAGAATGAATATTTCTCTAGTATGTGAGCTTCTGAGATTTTAAGAAAGAAGGGTTAGGTTAAAAAATAGGGGGGCTTTGTTCTTAATTCTAGGAAGGGGCGAAGAGACCACATTTTGAACTTCATTCTTTTTGAGTTTCATGTGTTAGTAAACTGTATCTTGGGTAGTCTAGGCCTCTGGGCTAGTATCCACATATCAGTGAGTACATGTTATGTGAGTTCTTTTGTGATTGGGTTACCTCACTCAGGATGACACCCTCCAGATCCATCCATTTGCCTAGGAATTTCATATATTCATTGTTTCTAATAGCTGAGTAGTACTCCATTGTGTAAATGTACCAAAGTTTTTGTATCCATTAAAGTTACAGAGATCATGTGTGAAGCTGAATCAAAAGCTACCTGGTTGGTCACTGACGCCGACGGTCCCTAGGAAGGGTATTAGTCGGTGGTTTTTATTTGTGATAACGTATACGGTCGTTCTATTACGACTTTCCCGGGACTATATCGACAGAGCACCCTCCGATATGGTCACGGACCGTTTGTACCTTCACCTACGAGTCAGTCAGCTATTAGTTGGAACACAGGACTCCCAAGAAAGGAGCTAGAGAAAGTACCCAAGGAGCTGAAGGGGTCTTCAACCCTATAGGTGGAAGAATAACATGAACTAACTAGTTCCCCCTGTGCTCATGTCTCTAGCTGCATATATATGGAAGAAGATAGCCTAGTTGGCCATTATTGGGAAGAGAGGCCCCTTGGTCATGCAGACTTTATATGCCCCAGTACAGGGGAATGCCAGGGCCATTATGTGGGAGGGGATGTGTAGGGGAGGAGGGCGGGGATGGGGAAATTTCTGGATAACACTTGAAATGTAAATGAAGAAAATATCTAATAAAGAGAAAAAAGAGGGGGGCAGTACATTAAAAAACAATGTTTACAACTCTCTTTTGCCATGTGATTCTCAAATAAATGCACACACAGGCACATAGAGGTGTGTGTGTGTGTGTGTGTGTGTGTGTGTGTGTGTGTGTGTGTGTGTGTATAGACATGTATATTTGTATATTTACACATATATATAAACATAACATATAGCATAACACAGATATGATTAAACAAATAACAACAGAAATTCAGGTAGGTGCTTTTGGACAGGCCAGTACTGAAGTGGAAAAAATATATATATATGGTTTTTGCCTACAACTTGAAGTGTTTAATTGTTCCCTGTCAGTAGATAATTCAAATTCTTTTTGTCACATATTTCAATCCATTTGGTTGCAATTTCTTGATGATTTCATTGGGTTTGTTGTTCCTAAGCACTGTATGTAAATGCTATCAAAGGAAATGGTTAAGGAGGAGAGCAGGAGAAGTGCTCACTGAGGTCCTCTCCACCTCTCATGGGAAGGTTTTGCTACTGGCACAGAGATCAAGGAGAACATGTCTTCATGTGTCCCAGATCCTGCTAACCAATTAAAACATTTCTGATGGTTGGAAAAAAATTTTAATAGGTATTCCACTGCAGGGGCATAGCCATTGTGGACCATGATTTCTTCTTAAAACTAGAATGATTAGTGAGTAGATTTCAGCTGAAGTTACACTACAGTACTGAGGAGGTGGTGGAGCAAGCAAGACAAGTCAGAAAAAAATAATAATGAGAAAGTTAAGGTAGAGCCACCTGCTGAGATACCTCATCCTGTCACCTAGCCTAGTTTAAAACCTGAGGAATTATGGGAGTCCTGTGCCACTCTGGTGGACTCCAATTCAGACTGAATGGAAGTTGCTATGAAAACCTGCCTTGATTTCACACCTTCCTGCTAAAAGATGTTATCACCCTGCCAGCTCTCTGAGGGAGAGAGGCTTGCTGGGAGAAGGAGAACAGGTTGACAGCCCTGAGATGCACCCTCGGTTTTGCAGCTGGCAAAGGCAAACATCAGAGTGTGATTTGAGACAATTCTGTCCCACATGAGTTCTGATAAACAGGCACACTTTAGAACATTAAGCAACCGTTCTCAGCAATCTTACATCCTAGTAGTTTCTTTTTCCCTTCTTGATACTTTCTTTTATTAGCCACAGTGATAATGAAGCTAATAATAACCTGCTCATTCCAGCTTCTGGAGTGTTGCTTAATAATTTATGATCTCCATTTTTGTCTAAAATTCAGCACAATTCACCCTTAGAAACAGAAGAGAGAACGAACTTGCACACAGGAAAAAAAAATGAATTATGCACCAAATTGTAAATATTCCATTTCTTTTGCTGATCTGAAACTCCCCAAAGAAATATGAACACTTGATTTAAATTCAGTTGCAGTGACATTTCCTAGCAGAGAAGAATGCTTGCACAAGTTCACAAGTGTTTGCAAAAAGATAACCTTTTTAGCAGATACTAGTACATTTTAATGTGTCTTTTTAAAAACTATTCTGTTAGTGCTTAAATTCCCCAAAATGAATAAAATATTTCTAAGAGGGGCCCCATTCTAAACAGAGACTTTTTGTAGCATTCTGCAAGGTGGCCATTTGCATTGCTATAGAGGACTTTCACCCCTGCAATTTCTTCCCTTGAGAGAGGCAAAGACCCTGAAAGCCATTCCTAGCACAAGAAGCCTCAACAATTAGCAAAGTACTTGGTCACAGACAACATAGATGAACTGATGAAATCTTGAAGAGTTAATGATGTTTCTTTCTTATTTGTGTTGAATTGTTTCAATCACAGCTTGGATATGGCAGGATAAGTTTCTATTCTTGATTGTTAAACAAAATTACGTATGATAAAAAAAAAAAAAATACAGAATCTGCCCAAACATTTCAGAGATGTGGGACAACAAGCTGCAAATGGAAAGGGGCAACATACTTCTTTGATGACTTTTTATACACATCAGATCTGCAGAGATCTTTGAATCATCATCCAAGTTTATATTACTTCACTGACAATTTTCTAGGAATAAAATGAAAAGTGTGGAGTATGCACAATAGAAATCTAGTTTGATATTTAAATAGCTATCATAATTATCCCTACTAAAGAAGAATGTAGATGCATGTGGTCAGAACTGACATACTAACACTGCATAGCATAAAGCTCTAAGATAGGAGGCAGGCTGACTCAGAAAATGTAGGATCTTGACCTAATAACAAAGCAAGCATCTCAAAAGGTTTGCTTCCAGTAACCCTGTTCTTAATGCCCTCGCGTTGACTAACTTACTAACATGATCAAGGCTTAAGTGTTCAGCCAAGAAAGAAAGAACTGCAGATGTTGGCCTGCTCTGTCATACATGATTGTAGCAGGCTGTAGGAAGTATCTCACAGGATAGCCTCAGAATCTATAGAAAAAGCTAGAAAGATAGGCTGAGAGGATATTAGTAGGAGTGGTTAACATAAGAATAATGAAGTTGCACTTAACCCCAAATTTTTGTTCATGTGTCACCTGCATAGAACACCGTAGCCATGCCCAATAACCTCACACTCAAAAAGTATTAGAACAACAGAAATGTTTAAAATGTGCTCTATGTCTCTCTCTGTCTATTTCTCTCTCATCTCTTATGCCTAGTTTTCAGATATCTATTAGACTAAGCTACATTCTACAAAGCAGTTTTGAAAATTGTTCCTGTCTATGGGTTCAAGTAGGTATATCCAGGAAAGATGTCACTGATTTCTGTCCTATAGTAAATGAGAATTTAAGCATGGCCTTCTCTCCTACAGACAATTAATGAGCTCTGCATCTATCAGCAAATTCTTAGCATATGCTTGTTTTATAGACGATTATGTGAAATAACACTGGTACTATAAAAGGTCCCGCATTAATGAATAAAATGCTTGACATTTGCTCCTTTTGCATTTTCTAAAAAATTATAATTTAACTGACTGTTGTGATTTAGCAAAATGAAATGTGACTTTCATATTTTTAAGAGAAAACCCAGAAGAAACAAAATGCATAGTTTTTCTTACTGTATTTCCTGGTCCCTAAGCAGGATCCCTTATTTTATAACCAGGACCAATTTCCATCTGTATGTCTTTAAACATTTCTTCGAAAGTATAGGTGTTCTCTATGTTCTTAGAGAGCCATTTATTCCCTCTTGGCAGCTTTTATGTGTTACTGAAGAGTCCAAGATGGATATTAACATTTTAAGTTGCCCTTTTAAACATTTTCCACTGATATGGTTTTAAATATCTGAGAAAGTTAACTAGGTAGTCATGAAAAAGCATTCTTACACACACACACACACACACACACACACACACACACACACACACATATACACACACACATGCAGAGAGAGAGAGATAACCACAGATTTTAAGGATCACTGATTTTGCTAGAGAGTCTACACAGATTTGCATGATCGTAGCTAGTCAGATCAAATTTTGAATAAAAGGACTTTTTTTTTTTTAAACTTTAGTTTCTGCTTATGGAAAACACGGCAATTTTCTTTTCAATTCAATATTAGAAAAGACTGAGAAACACTGGATAATATCAAGGCAATGAAAATACAGTGAGAATAAACATTCATGTTTGACAAAGGAGACTGGGAAAGAAGTAAGCAGACAGGTCAGAGCTTCATTACTGGAAATATAGAAGTAGCTCAGACTCATGTTATTCAAAGCACAGTAGTTGGGCCACAGTAGAGTAGACTTTGACAGCTGTAGGAATTGCAACTTCCTGTTTCTCTTTAATTTTACTTGAATACAGACTATTGTGCTATGGAGAAAAAAATATTTTTACCATTTCCAGGTTACATTTGGATTTAGCAAATTTAGGGTGTGGCTATTTTTCTCACTACATTTTAAATTAAACCTACACTTGGCATGAGTGAAAAAGGAATCTCTCCTCAAAAGCAAGAGGAGACTAAGAACGGCCGTACACCTTCCTGCTTGTGTATTAACACACAGTCCTAGCATCCCTTTCTCTGTATTGTTTTCACTTATTTATAGAGAGGAGGCTAAAACATGTGAAGGTAACAGTGTTTCAGGAATCACTCAAAATAACAGAAGGGATAAAGGAACCTAAATCACATAAGATTTAGTACCAAAATAAAAGCAATAAGATGTAAGTAAAATGTGTCAAGTGTTAGGCAAAACAGAAAGTACAGTAAAGACTGCCTATCTGTAGTTTAGATCCCCCTGGCTACCTCTTCACAAAGAAAGTACTTGAAAGTGATTATCTATGTACAACAAAAGTGAAGCAGTGGACGGACAGTTTACACAGAGCTTCTTGTCTGTGATAAAGCACTTGTTACTCCTTGCACCATGACGTACAACCAGCGAAGTCTCACCTAAGGAAGCACAGCAGAAACAGTACAGAGGGATGGCTTGCTAGCTGTCTTGTTCTCTGACTGTGTCCTTGGCACAAGATTAGATAGCTTTCTGACAAACGCAGGACCACCTCCATGATGAATGTTACTACCCGCAGTGAAATGAACCATCCTACATCAAATAATAATCAAGACAACCCTTTACAGCCATGATCACAGACCAAAATGGTCAGGCAGTATTTTTTACTGAAGATTTCTTTCAAATGCCTTGGACTAGTGGAGTGTATAGTTAAGGGTAGCAGAAACAAAGTTTTAACCTTATTTAATTCAATAAAAGTACTCAATAATAAAAGGAATTTTTTTTGGTTTTGTATTTTTTTCCATTAGTTAGTTAGTTTGTTTTACATAGCAGTGCATCTACACCATGAAAAACATCATGAGTAAGAGTTAAAAATTCTTTGATGTTACACAGCATAGAGTTCACATTATACTATGACTTGTGCTATGTTAGTGGGGAATTTTATTTTAGTTTCTAGATTATTTGACCTAGTAATTATCATCTTTTTTTTCTTCCTCCTCTTCTTCTCTTCCTGCTTCATCTTCTTCTTCTTCATCATCATATTCATCTTGATTTTTCTCCTCCTTTTCTCTATGGAGTGTGTGTGTGTGTGTGTGTGTGTGTGTGTGTGTGTGTTAGGGGGTTAAATTTACATGTATTTGCAAATACTTGTATGACTATGAACATGTACAAAGATTACACAAGAATGCCTACTGCCCTCTTCTTTGTCTTAGTCCTTTGAGACAGGATATCAATGAGTCTGTAGCTAGATTTTTGATCCTCGTCTTTATACTATGATCCCATTCAGAAAGCTGGAGTTACAGGCACTAGTAACCATGCCTAGATTTTATGTGTGTTCCTTAATTTTTGAACTTAGGTTGTCATGCTTGCTCATTAGTTACTTTAATCTGCTGAGCCATCTCCATGGCCTCTGACCTATTTTTTTTTTTTTGATGCTAGTATGATATAATCAGAAAATCATAAACAATTCTGAACTCAAGTGAAAACATAAATCATATAAATTTTATAAAAATCCTTCTACTGACACTGACTCAAATCTCCTCAAATTCCTCAAAATTAATCTTTCATGTAGAGGATTGGAATCTTAGAAGCGTCATAGATGCTCCAGTAAAATATGATATTCATATGGGAAGACATAAGTATGGAAAGTCAGATCACAGTAAAGAGAGATACACCACTTCATGAACTGATGATCTGGCATGGGTATGACAGTCTGACCTAGAAGTTTCAGAATGGCTCTTGGAGCCCTGTAGTGGTAAGAACAGATTCCATTGTGTCTAACTTCAAACAGAACTCAAGATATGCAAAGTATCGATGCCAAAGCAGGACACACAGTGAATAAAACTTTGCCTAGTATGAGAGAGCCTGGACTAGATGGTAACAATTTTTGTACAATAATCCAATCCAAATCATTGATTAAAAACAAGAAAACTATGATGCAAATGTCTTCGCGTGAAGTAAAAATATCAGTAGTGGGAAGAGTTTACAATATACTGGTTAAGCATCATTTACAAAGCTCCCCCTACCAAAACTAACGTAGAAACACACACATTCCCATGGGGGCACACACATACACATTTACACATTATGGGAGTGATGCACAAATCAGTGGCTGAGTACTTGCCTAGCATAGATAAGGTCTTGAATTCAATCCTGGGCATGTCATGAGAAAACACACATTTGTCCTGGTACATGTGGTCAGCTAAACCTGGCTGGCTATTATATTTAAGCCAATTTTAGAGCTCATGCCATGCAAAAGTAAAGTTATTCCAGTGAATGTAACACAGACCTTTTTAGAGACCTAAAAGTTCCAGAAAATAGAAGAACCACTAGTGACTAATTTTCACACGTCCATATTTTCAGAACTTTTTAATAAATATGTGGTGACTTTGAAACCCAAGTCTACTTTCCTTTGAGTAGACAGCTAGCAGGCAGGGACTGTAACTGAGAAACATCCTGGGTTAAGTTTATAAGAATTATAATATAATAGAGATTTGGAGTAATTGGATATTATTTGTGGATAACTCATACAGATAATAAGGCCTCTGGGTGAGTTACTTTCACTGATTTTTGGGTATGACCATCAGCATGTCATGTAAATCCAGTTAACAGATTAATTGTCAAGCTTGTTTGTACCTTATGAATCAGGTATGTGTTCTCAGGACTGTGAATGGTATTCTGGGAGACTGAAGTTCCAAACTGAGCAAAGAGGACCAATACTGTTGGAGACAGCACAGGATATGACATTTATGACTAAATGTAACATTTGCCTTTGGAAACAGATGTCTGGTTTGTTAGAGAAATGTACTGTTAAGTCTTTGTTCCCCAAATTTACCTAAAATCCTGTTTTCATTTCACCAAGATAAACATGGAAATACCCATTTTAAATTGATATCTATAGTAAAAGCAAAATTTAAAGCAGCTTATCTTTTAAAATATATTGGTTAAAAAAGGAATGGGGACCAATAGAGTATGTGTACAAACCACAGCTCTAAGTAACAGTATTTAATATTTTATATATAATTTTATCAGGTAATTGCCCTTCTGAAGCCTGACTAATGAAAATGGGATTGTGAAAAGAATCATAATACAAATATGATAATTATGTCTTCAGAAATGGCATTTATTGGTATTCAGATCTCATTATATATTCTCAGCCAAAAAGAGAAATAAGGGAGTTGGTGTTCGTTAATAGGCAACAGCATGGCTTTCCATTATAGAATATTTAGAAAGTTCAGAGTGGGTGTTTCCATGGCAACATCTATATATTTTCCTGCAAACAAGCATCCAGAAAAGTTTGTTCATTATTTGAGATCTTATTTGAAAGACATGAAAATAAAAATATCTTTCTACGTTCTCTTCTATTTTTACCAGGATTTCAAATTTGCATTAGGGAGCTGCTCTGTGTGGTCTATATGAGAATTCAAGACAGGAAATGGTTTCTTTGCTCTAAGTGGTTCACTCTACTCCTCAAACATCAAGTAAATGATATTCCCTAGGCATTTTTGCCAAATCTTCTTTACCTCTAGCTAAGGGATAATTCCAGTACATAAAGGAAATACATCTGGTGTCAAAAACAGAGGTTTCCTACGTGAGGTACAGGGCCCAGGCAAGAGAAAGATGGTTTCTGGGTATCCCTGGGAACAACAATAGTGAGAACACCTAAAATTTGTCAAAGTGCATATTTTCAGGGTCCAGGCCAGTTGCTAAAACTGGATCTCTCAAGATGAACCTCAATTCATTCCACATTAATAGCTCTTTAGATGTGCACTTCAGATAAGAGATGATTCAAAGGTTAGAGAATCTCTGTGTTTGTGGTATGGAAGGATGTGGTTAAGTTGTGAATTGAATGCATAATTCTAGGATCCTAGAGTACCACAAGTCACTGTTGTATATATTCATAACTTGGCTGGAGAAGTAATCTGTTATGCTACAAGTTGATCTTCCCATGAGACTGTTCTCCTGTGGACTGTAAGGTCTGTAAGAGCAGAACCCAATTTTTAATTCTTCTTTGTTTCTGTACTTTGCATAAAGAGAACTCTTAGCCATGAAAAATTGGTCAAAGAAAGGGAAAATGAGAAGAAAAATAGACAAACAATTGTTTTTATTAGTATGAAAAGTACTTATGTCATATTCAGCAATCCTATAAATAGGTTTAGATCTTTCCCTCTGGTATTGCTTTAGTTTCTGTACTATCACCTACCAAAAGGCCATGGCAAATTCTATTACAATCATGTAAGTGTCATGCAGAGGCAGGAAGATTACTATGAGTTAGCCTGTTCTACACAGTAAGTCCTAGGTCAGCTTCAGTTTTCATGTCAGACAATGTCTCAAAAACAAAACAAAACAAAACAAAACAACTATAAACACGAGGTGAAATTGTTTAGCAATTTCCAGCACTTGGTACTCTTCCAGAGGACTCGAGGCCAATTCTCAGAACCTATGTTGAGGAGGTCACAACTGCACATACCTCCATGTTCAGGAGATCCCAATCCCTCTTCTTGTCTCTACTGGTATCTGTCTGTAACTATGTGCATACATTCAAATACATATACATATGCACAATGAAAGATAACAATCTTGAAGGTACTGAAAATCAAATTAAACAAAGGGGTAGACATTGTTAATTGTACATTGAAGTTTTCTGGTGTCTTCTGTGATTCAGCTTAATAGATGCTTTTGAAAACAGGAACATGTGGTGGTGGTATTTTCTCTATAGAATCAAATACATGGTAGTCCTAAAATCATTGTGACCTTTAAGTTCCCTGACTCTGCTTATTTCTCATTTGGTAGAGTAACTCGCACTCATTCTCCTTCCTGCAAGGACTTCCTCCTGCCCCTCTTTCACTTTGCCTCCTTGGGTTTCAGTTTAACAAACTTCCCTTCCCACTTAATTATTTCAATTGGCAACATTTACAGGGACTTCAGGAATTGCTGGATAGTGGGCTAAATACATAGCAAGAAGAACCTTATTTAAAACACAATGTTAAATAAGCAAAATTTTTCTTTTCTGTGGGTGAGCCTCTGGAACTGAGAAAGATACAGTTAGAATTTACATCCGTGTGCAGTTACAGAATCACAGAGAGGGGGATAAGGCCCATAACAAGGGCAAGACCAGCCTGGCATGGTGGGGCATGCCTTTAATCCCAGCTCTCGGGAGGCTGAGGCAGGTGGAGTTCTGAGTTTGAGGCCAGCCTGGTTTACAAAGTGAGTTCCAGGACAGCCAGGAAACCCTGTCTTGAACCCCCCAGGCACCTCCCACACCCCCCAAAGAAAAACAAAAACAAAAACAAAAACAAAAACAAAAAACAAAACAAAATAAAACAAAAAAACAAAAAACAAAACAACAACAAGAAAACCAAAAACAAAAACAAAAAGAAGGGCAAGACCAAATTAGCATGTTTCTCTTTCAATTCTACTATATTCTCACTGGTCTCATTTTTCTCATAAGAAAATAAAAAGTTGCACCATAATAAAACCCAGCTGTTTCTACTTCCCCAATTATATCTTATTTAATTTAAAGCCTGTATTCAGTTCTATTCATGGTGATTGGTATAATTTTTAATCAGTTAATGCTTTCAGAATGAAGAACCTAAAAGTGTATTTAGAAGCTTCCATGTTAAACTTATGTGCAAAATTGGAGGATTATTCCTGAACACAGTTGAGGTCCAGACCCCAGTATGGGTTTTTGAGGCACTTTTCTTTAACAAACGCTTTGTTTGATTGTTTATTTAGTGAAGAAGTTATCAAAATACTGTCACATTGAAATGTATTGTTTTCGGACGAAGGCAATTAATGATGTATTTTAGATGAGACAGCCCTGGCAAATGAATGCAGTTTGAAAATGAAACACTTTGTACTTAAATGGTAAGTTCTGATGTTCTGGAAAATCCAGTTATTTTCACCTCTTCCTTCACGCAAAGAGTCCCCAACAAATGATACGTTGTTCATGTCCCTTTTCTGTGGGGCTATTGCCTCAATTATCTGTGTGATTGCTTCATTGTGGAACTTTACTTTGCCTATGCGGGGCATTGCCCTGGCTCATAATTGCCTGGCCTATTATTTGCAGCACATGGATAATTACTATGCTGTGAACATCAATTTTGTTGCATTGTGCTGAATGGCGCTTCTTCCAGGGGGAAATGATGATAGCTGTGGTTCTCAGTAGGGGGTGGGCTGTTGCTCAGGGCTAGAGCACTGCCCAGTAATTCCCTCTTTACAAGTAAGACTATACATAGTACATCCTAGAAGTCCTTCATTACAGCATTTGTTTTCTGCTTGTTAACATCATTTCACGCCGGATGGGCACCAGTGCAATTTTCTATTTTGTTTCATTAAATTAAGAGAAGAAAGGAGGCTGTCTTGCAAGATTTTTATTTTATAGACAGTTGGTCATTTCATTAACACTTTTCATATTCTTGTTTGCCAGGATAGATGATGATGGTAAAAAGATTTTTCCCCTATTAACATAAGAGAGAACAGAATATTTACTTATTTATTTATGTATTTAGAGGGAGGGGGTGCTGAGAAGTATTGATCGGCCACAAAGGCCATTTATTAAAATGTAACCAGCATTATAGTCCTTGCAAGTAGCTCACACTTTAACTGATTAAATAGTCATGGAGAAAGTAATCAATACATCTTGGATTCCTCTGTTTTGGACTCTGCCAGCAAAGTGGCCTGGCAAATTAAGAAAGAAATAAACAAATGTGTTTGCTCTGAACGTTTAAAGCACTTTAATCAGGAAGTAAATGTATCACTAATATTGGTAGATTGGGTGGTTTGCATGTGGGTATTCTTGTGCAGTGCTGGGAATAAGTAAGAAATCCAGCCCGGGATTTCTGATGGCAACTGGAGGTGGCCTTGCAAGCATCTCCACCTGTACTATGAAGCTCAAAGTGAAGTAGGGAGACCTTTATATGGCTAGTATTAAAAGAAAATTGGTTCTTTGTTGCTGTTTTACTTTGTTTTCTTTCCATTTAACTGATAGGTTAACTAATTAATTAATTAAGTGAACCCCAATTTCTAAGACCAATGTTTGACCTCAATGCTTTAATAAGTGGTAACCTGGAATCAATAAAACATGTGATAAAAAAGAAAGACCACATCATTGATATGACTAGCTTCTGTAGTCAATATCATGCACTCTCCCCATTTATGGCCTTACCACAAAATCTATCAAGTAGAAATCCACATCTTGAATATGTCCAGAGATGAAAAAAATCATGAACTGACCTGATGCTCATTTTAATATTTGACTTACAGAGCCTTCTTAACATTGCCATTATATTGAGTGACATGTTCCAGACCTGTATAGATCTGACTGCCAAATTTCATATATCTGTTTTAATTTATCATCTAAGCCTTCTGTGATAAAATGTCTGACAGAGGTGACAGTTGGAGAATTGTAAAAATACCGATACAGAGTCAAGGATGCCCCAAACCCAGGTCTGTGAGTACACTAACATATCTCCTGTGTTTAAATGGCTCCAGGGAAGTGGCACTGTGGCTGGAAAATCTACACCTTTAGTGTACCCTAAAGTCTTCCCAGATGGCCTGGACCTTCTTTGAAAATAAATTTTAAAATGTCACTGTCAGGAGAAACGGCTTCCTCTAGGGTAAAACCAATTGTGCTAGTATCAACATAAATGCAATGTATGATCTATTATGACTTTATCATATTTGCATAGCCTTCTATAAATGAGAAATTGACTTGGAGAAATTGTAATATTGTCTATTAATGTGAAAATTTTGATTTTGATCCATAGGGGATTTAAATCCACTGCTATGTTTTAGTTCTATCTTCTTTGCCAGCTTCCTCACTGTATCTACCAGTGCCAAGACTAGGAATAGGAATAGGACACTTGTCATGTAACTGCTTTATCTACATCCATGCCTTCCTACAGGACTGTGGCAATGGTACTGTGTCACAGAAAACCCATCCTCATTGACCACAGATGGGGAATTTGCATATCTTCATGCTATCCTCTGCATATTGGGTAGTTCTCATCTCTACCTTGCACTTAGATCTAAGTTCTCCAACTGGATGATGAGAATATTGTAGGTAAAGGATAATGAATATTACTTAGATATTAGTCCAGGCTATACTCAGCATGTTTCTGTGAATAGGATATATATTGAGAATTTTTAAATATCAAATTCTTCAAAATATTATTTAAGCAATGTATTTAAATTTTAAAATTGTGGCACCTTCACATTTAAGTGATTCCCAAAACATTGAAGTATATGCAAACTGTATAATTTATTACATCTATTGTTATGATTGGGATATTGATATTTCAAGAGCTTTCCTCACAGTAACACTTACAATATGTTTATAAGGACTGACAATTCATGTATTACTAATGAAGAAACTAGAAATGAATAATGTAAAATAAATAAAATGGTTGCATAGACATTAAAACTATCTCATGTAATGGAAGCTTTCTAACTCATGTCTGCAAAGAAAGAAGGAAACACATGTAATAATATCATTAAATGACCAAGCAGTCTAAGAAAAGAAACTGCAATCATTATTGGCTCCTAAAGTAGAATTGAATTCATAAAAGAGCAAAAGTGGAATTTTCAGATGCTTTAGAGACATTTTTAAAGCCAATCATTTAACAATGAACAACGAAAGATTTCAAAGAGAAAGAAAAATGTACCAAGTTCTGAAATCAGTAAAGATCTCATAAACCAAAGATAGATGAAAAAGCAAAGCAAGAAATAAAGTCTGTAAGCTTGAAGAACAAGCTGAGGCACCAGGCCTGCACAGATAAGGGAGGTGCTGCACAGACTGAGAATATCATCACTTCAGCAAGTGGAACAGTCGTGCCAGGCAGTCTCCCTTCTCCTACCTGACAGGGATGCAGTGGAAAGATAGTAAAGGCCCAATGGATGTGTTGAAGCATTCTCATTTTAAGGCGTTTATGAAAGCCTTCTCTGGTCTGAGGTGTGGAATTCCGTGAGAGGGTGAAGGTGCACATGTGCAGGTTTATATAACTGGTCCTTAGCATTTTGTCTTTTCAAATTTGGTAGAACAACATGCAAGCTAGATTTAATTTAATGTTTTCCAGAGATCTCTACAAAATTTAGGGGATAGCATTTTGAATTTGTTGGTTCGGGGTCATAAAAGGATCCTGTGGTTGCTCTCTTCTCTTTCTTACACGGCTGCTTCTTTTCTATGTTTAATCAGTGCCCTTCTACACATAAAAGTATTGCTACCATAAAGAATATTATTATTCTCACACAATGAGATTCCTACTAATTATACTGTGCTTTAGGGTTTCAACTGCATTTTCATGAGATGATTCCATTACAAATGATCTCCTTTTTTTTTTTTTTAGATATTTTCTTAATTTACATTTCAAATACTCTCCTGAAAGTTACCTATACCCTCCCCACCCCCATGCCCTGCTCCACTACCCACCCACTCCCACTTCTTGGCCCTGGTGTTCCCCTCTTTGGGGCATATAAAGTTTGCAATAGCAAGGGGCCTCTCTTCCCAATGATGGCCGACTAGGCCATCTTCTGCTATATATGTAGCTAGAGACATGAGCTCTAGGGGTTCTGGTTAGTTCATATTGTTGTTCCTCTTTTAGGGTTGCAGACCCCTTCAGCTCCTGGGGGGCACTTTCTCTAGCTTCTCCATTGGAGGCCCTGTGTTCCATCATATAGGTGACTGTGAGCATCCACTCTGTATTTGCCAGGCACTGGCATAGCCTCATAAGAGACAGTTACGTCAGGGACCCTTCAGCAAACTCTTGCTGTTCTATGCAATAGTGTCTGGGATTGGTGACTGATTATGGGATGGATCCCCAGGTGAGATACTCTCTGAATAGTCCATCCTTTCATCTTAGCTCCAAACTTTGTCTCTTTAACTCCTTCCATGGGTATTTTCCCCCTATTCTAAGGAGGAATGAAGTTTCCACATGCTGGTCTTCCTTTTTCTTGATTTTCTTGTGTTTTGCAAGGCAGATATTAACACAGAATCTTAGAATACCCAAAATGTACGAAGTTTATCTGCTTTGTTTAAGTTTAAGGTACGAAGTTTATCTGCTTTGTTCAGTAATTCTGTATTGAAGCTCTGTAGGAACATAGAACAGATACATCCTGTATAAAGAAGATGTTTGTTTGTTTGTTTTTTGTTTGTTTTTTGTTTGTTTGTTTAGTGAAACTATCTTGTGCTTATAGGTCGGTCGCTGTGCCATGTCATGCCATGTGCAAGATGAAGAAGCAGAATTAAGTTTGAATCTTAATATTTTAGAAGAGGAAATAAAGGTACTCTATCTTCTGAGAAAAAAAAGAGGGGGCAGGGTTCGTTCTTTATCTACCATTTTACTTCAGTAATGGATTTTGTCACCTCACCTTGATGACAATGACCTTTCACACAGTGTGCTGACTGAGATCCTAATATCTTCCAGAAATATCATTAGAGACACACCTATCCAGAATCCTTCCTCTATCTGGAGTTAATATAAAATGAGCTCATTTAGTTACAGTCATTTTTAAATGAAGGCCCTTATCACTGAATAGCAAACTCAGTGAAATATTGCCTACTCATTCTTTGCATTTATGTATTTAGACACTGATCCCACACATCTCAGGCAAGAATGATGAAAAAAACCATTGTGTCCACATGTCTTGTGCTCGTTGATTAGATGATTAAACTTTTTGACACAGCTAGAGTCATGTGGGAAAAGGCATACTCAAATGAGTAAATGCTTCCAGTAGATTGGCATGTGGGCAAGTCTGTGTAACATTGTCTTGATTTACGCTTTGCCTGAGAGAATCCAGCCCACTTTGGCAGGGTCATCCCTGAGCAGGTAGAAAGTGAGTTGAGCAAACCATTGGAAGCCAGCCAGTAAGCAGCATTTTCCCATGACCTGTGCTTCAGTTCCTGCCTCCTGGATCCTGTCGTGAGTTTCTGCCTTGGCGTCTCACAATAATGAGCTATTACTGGGAAGTGAACAGCCACCTATGAAACACAGACTGCAGCCAGTTCTTTCCTATGATTATACTGTGTCTTTGGGTCTGTAATCATGTCTAGTGCACACACAGTCTACAGAGTTTATATACTGTCAATGATATAAGTCATTCTCTGAATATCATTGTTCAGTTTAGAAGAGCTTAATCATGGCCACCGTAAGTTTTATTGACCCTTCCTTTGTTCCTATATTTTCAGATGGAAATGACTTACTATTTTCACTTCTATGTCTTGGCTCAGAATTTTTGACAAGTCAAAAAATGACACCTGTACAACCCGTTGACCTCTGGTGCTAAATCAAGGGCCATTACACTGTCAGTGCAGAAGCCATTGAATGTCACTGAGTCACATAAGAATAATTATTATTTTTCTCATTCTTCTGTTCCATCCTACTTATTAGAAGATAAGAGTCTCATTTGGAATTTAAGAGGGGTACTGTATCAAGAAAATATATTTCTTACTCAAGTTACATTTAGTTTAAAAGTTTAGACAAACAGCAAGTTATAGATACAATTAAACAATATTGTTTTATTTCTTTTTATTCTTAGTATGACATTTAAAATCCAGCAGAATGTTACATATATCTGGAGTTTATTTACTACTACCAAGAAAGTGAGGCTTTTGAACCAAAATTCTGAAAACCTCATACTTTCTTGCAAACTTTCCTCCATATACCTTCAGTCTGGAGGTCTATTTTACCAAAAAAAAGTAGATAGATAATCATTGATTACCTCCTTAATTCTAGTGTTTATCTTTCTTCTTCGTCTTTTAATATATTCTTACAAAAATGTTCAGTTAAAGGAGAAATTACTTTATTGACATAAACCATTACCTGGAACAGATATGAATCTAGAGGATAATGTGAATTTGTGAATAGTAGAGAAAAAGAGAACATTTCAGGTCAAACCTGTAGTCTTAATACTTAAGAGTTTGAGACTGAAGAAACCTTAGAGCTCATTGGCCATAAAGTCTTTTCAAATTAATAAATTTTTGGTTAATTGAGAAACTTTGTCTCAAAAATAATGTAGGATATTGGGGTGATTAGCTAGTACTCATCTCTGGTTTTCACTACCCAGATATACAAGGTCAAACACATACAAAATTCAAATAAAAATTATATAAAAATATTAATACCAGCTCTGACTATACAAAGGTGGTAAATGCTGTTTTACTTCAGACATGCACTTGACCTTGGTAACATTTATCTCAGTCACCATCTGTATGTAATTTCATTGCATGGAGGGCTGTGCTTGATCACCATTTAGATTAATATGACTTAGCTATCTTCCAGAACGGCATTCATTACTTTGGTAAATCTTTGGGCTCTCATTCAGAGAAAGTACATCTGTAACAGGATTTGAAATTCTTTGTGTCACTTTTTCTAAGCGTACATTTTAGAAACCTGGTTGTCTACCTTGCTTGGACCTAGTGGCCTAGTGGTGTAGTGGCTGGCAAAGATATGGAAGTAAAATTCCCGTGGTAATTATTATCACACTGTTTCCCAGAAGTATAATCAGTCTATTTTTCAGCATATTGTAAAGTTCTGAACAAAATCAAGGGAAAACTGCAACACCAAAAAAGTCCTCTGCTCTGAGAATATGTATAATAGTTCCAACATGTATAACATTAAAATTTTATCAAGAAATCAGGGAAAGGACATTTTGTACACAGAAATCAATTTACCTAGCTACTATCTGCAAGACTTACTTGTAATTTATTTTGCCTCAAAGAATACACTGCTTTTAAACCCAATTCTATTCCATTTTAGTGTGTATAAAGAGAAAAGGATGAGAATATATTCTCTTCAAGCATAAGTAAAAGATTTAGAAGATTTCTAAATGTAGCAGACAAAAATAAAATCTCTGGTGAAACAAAATGAAGTTTTTGATGCCACCACTTCTCTTTGAGTGCATGTACATTTGAAAAAAAAATTGGATTTATAGGCTTCTCTGTTACTTGGGGTGATGAACAACCTGTTTATCAAGGGGAAAGAAAGAACCAAGTCAAGCCATGCCTAGAAAGCAGTATGCCATGTGAAACATTAGCTCCAAGTAAGTATAATTGAGGTGAGTCCTGGCATAATCATCTTCTTAGGAAAATATATCACATGAATGGATTGATAGAACGATCGATAGATAAACAGACAGATGGATGGACAGACACACAGAAAGCTAGGTATACACATTCATGCAAAGATACATAGAGGTATAAATATATCCTCCTAAGCCCAGTCAAGTTTGCAAGTTATAACAGCTTGAGATTAAGTATGACTATTTTACCATCTTATTTTTGTACTTACCCCTAAAAGTAATTCAGTTTCATAATCCAGAAAATGTATACAATTTACTATGTAGAACATATGAGGTTGTTCTGAGATTTCATTGATTTCCCTTTGAAAACCACTAACATAGCATCAACTCTGTAGTGGGGAATTAATAATTACTAGATTCTTGCTGATCCTGCAGATGTTTTAAGGGTTCTTCTGATCATGTGAAACCCAGGACTATATTGGTTAAGAGACACAGTCTGTTGCTGTCCCTGCAACTATGCACCAGTCTGGCTCTCAGCATTAGAGCAGTGTTTCCCACAGGACTTCGACCTCCATCACAGGGCTGCAGACCTCTGTGTAACACATCTGAGTGCAGTACTTCCATGGGATGTGGCCCAGCCAGCCCTTACAGGGCTTTTTCTGCTTTATTATGGCTTGTTCTGTACTCTACACACAGTCCCTCAGAGTCGTCCAGTCTCTGGTTTTTTTATCTTACTGAAGAGAGCATGAAAGCTCTCATAGAAAAGCAAGTACCTGACTTGCCTATAGTGTCACGATGGGGAGGTAGATGATCAATAACCAGCTACAGTTGGCTAAAGACTTTATTTATGGTATGTCAACTGTTGCCTTCAGGTTGATGATAGGGTCCCAGTTCCCAAGCAAGTTCAGGTTGAAACAGTGAAGTACAAAGAGTAAGCTAAATAAGTCCTTCACGAAGGCAAACCAACAGAGAGATATGTCCAGAAAGCCTCTGGAGGTAAGCATTCTAATGCTAGAGTTGAAAACAGTGATATATGGGAGGCGTCTGGGGTGATGATGACGACAGACTGCTCCTCAAACCTGGGTTTGGGACAAATATTCTCAAGATAAGAGTTGGGTATGGAGACAAGAAACAATCGCAAAGGCTATAAATAAAATAATCATCTAGATAAAATGATGTTTTAAAACAATTACCTATTTTAATCTGTATTTACATTAATGCAACATATTAAAGAGTCCTAAATATTTAGGTAAAATATGATATTGTTGCAATAAATTGAGTATGAGATAAAAGGCCTTACTGAAATGAATATCATCAAGCCTAGTACCACTTTCTCTAGCTAAGTGTACAGACTCACACAGATTACTTATGATGTTGCTGATGCAAGATGAAGGCATTGGTGTGAAATTTGACTTTATTATTTACCTGCCTGTCCAGAGGAACAACTCAACATTTGGAGTTTAAATTTCTCTAAAAAGACAATATTCAAAGATGTGTGCTCCATACTGGATATGTTGTATAAGCTACAAAGTATCCAAAGCCTGAACAATAAAATCATTTGCATACAATTTCAGTCATTCAATATTGTTTGTTAGAGGATGTAATTCAGTATGGTAGAAAACTGTCATATTATTGCCCTGATTTTCTTCAAAATCTAGTTGCAAATACACATTGAATACTTGTTCACCTAGTAATATGTGAGAATATACAATAAGAATGAAAAGAATCAGTATTATTAACAATGGTATTCTAAACAACAGGAAAAGTTGTAGTATCTATAGATAAATCAAGATGATAAGCCATTGGGTTTGAAAATAAAAGAACTTGCTGTCCATATCAGTGCTGTTAGCCCATACACATCTATATACAACAGCTGAGACCTTTGACACAGCCATATACTAGCAAGCTGGCTCAGGGTAGCCCCAGGATGTACACGGCTACACAAAAGACCTCCTGGCTCAGTTCTAAAAAGCACATTGCTACCTAGAAGGCAGAAGGGGCTCTCAATATAATGGACATTGACTGCAAATATGCTAGATCTATTTATGATCAATAATCCCCTGATGGAGTGCCTCTCTTTGGTTAAAACTGCTTTAATGAGATGTAGCCAATGCTCCGTGGTATTCTCTGTCCAGCCCAGAGAGAAACATGGCAGAGAGCCAGCTCAGAGCCCCTCATCAGTGCCTGTTCTACCCCTGTGCCTACAGATTTGGAAACACAACAGGGGAGGCTGAACACTGGTTTTACCTTTAAGTATGGCTGGAAACAAATACTTCTCAGCCAGATGACATGATTCAGCCATATCTAGAAATGGTTGGATTTGGAAACACATTCACATTTTTGTTTCTGCTTTGATGATTCTCGGCTTTACTTTATGAAGTACATGTTTTGGATTTCTTGATAGACCATACTAGTAGTTTGTAAATTATTATTTCTAAGAGCTTGATTGTCTTATAAATAAGGATTGTCAAGAAAGTTTCCATGGCTATTTGTGTGGCTAGCAAGTTAATAAAAATAATATGCACTATTTTCACAATATATTTGTGTATGTGCATACATATAAAATAATTTATATACACATATGTATTGATACACAAATATATCTACATGCACATATATATCTAAATACATACATGTATTGTACATACATGTGTTTCCTCACATATGCATTTTTTTACACACATGTATACATACACACTCATATTTGGTTACTGTCACAATTATAAAACCACTTGGAGTTTCCCCAATGTTAGCATGTCTTACTAATAAGGTTAGGAGTGACACCTTCACCAACTTAGCTGAAGAGAAATGAGGTGCCTGATTCTTTGTGTGCCTTCACAGTGAAATATCAGACATTTTAGAGGGAGATCCCTGCATTTTCTGAATTTGGGAATAATTTGATGTCTTTGGAGGATGGCACCTTCAGGGCATTCAAGTTCAAACTATGTCTTTTGTTCTATTCAGCTCTGCTCCTGGTTTTTGTTGTAGTAGATGTTGTTGTTGCTGTTGCTGTTGTTTTGTGTGTGTGTGTGTGTGTGTGTGTGTGCGTGTGTGTGTGTGTGTGTGTGTGTGTGTGTGTAGACCATTTATATCATAATAAAATGGAAACCTCATAAATAGATCTATGTATCATTCTAAGGAAGTATCGAACTTGAGGGTGTGTCAAGTTGTTGAAATAATAATTTAACGGGCAAATAATTAACTTCATTGGAGAAACAATTCATAGGTTAAAAATTAAGCTCAGTATATATATATATATATATATATATATATATATATATATATATATCACGTAAAGTTTTCCTTCTTACTAAAAGTTTGATTGTTTGATTTCTGGATCCAGATTACCATTTGAAATCGGATTGCTTTTCCTCAGTGGAGATCAGAATGATCAAGTCTGAAGTGTAGGAGATCCTTTGGGGCATATTTTAGTGCTACCATATTCTGTGATTAAAGTTAAAAGGAAACCACAACATCCTAATATAGCAGAATGACAAAGGACACAGACCTCTCAACAAGGAGGTATGGCTCACCCATCCAGGAAAGCAGTCAATACCTGCTGAGGTATTTGCCTAGGGTGAGGGAAATATAGAATGTGTTGAAGAGGGAAGTTATAAATAAAAGGCAAGGCCATGTAACCATTTACAGAAATAAATACTATAGTTGACACTATTGTTTCTGTCATGCTCAGTTAAGAATGCATTTGTGTCCTCTCCTATACTCCACAGCCTGCCTCTGTCCCAGGAGCTCTTCTATAATGAGGGACACAGGTAAGACCCCACCCCAATATCTGCCTGTGCTGAAACATCCCACCCCTTCTACGTGAGTCCCATATCACATTTGTTCCACACCTCTCTCATAACCTGAGACATAGGAGGTATATCATAACGAGGGACACAGGAGGTTTATCCAAAGCAAAGACACAAGAGAACTGCCCTAATCAGGACACAGGAGGACATTGGTCAAAGGAAATACAAGGTGTAAAGATCTCCTAACCCAAAATATCCAGGAAATTCAGAAAACAATGAAAAGATCAAACTTAACTATGGGAATAGAAGTGAGCAAAGATTCTCAATTCAAAGGGCCAGAAAAATCTTCAACAAAATCATAGAAGAAAACTTCCCTAAACTAAATATATGTGTTTTAACTCCATGCAACTATTAGTTAAATAGTGCTCAAGACCACAATCTTAACTTGAATTTCTTTGGATGCCACATGGGATCCTGTAACCAAGAGAAATTTTGGCGTCTGTTTCATTCATATGCACACAATAACTTCCTGCTTGTAGTAATTACGATTTTTACCCATTGTTATGTATGCACAATGGTAATATTAATATGTGCCTTCTAGTATTTTCAAGCATTGAATTAAGTAATAGAAATAGTAATTCTACTCTTATAGGTCTCCCAGAAGAAGGTCAACTATTTATTTTGCAAACGTTTACTTTGACCTATCACTAACTCCAGCCTATTTCACCTCTTCTTCCATACAACAAGCACATCCTTTCAATGCTATCATTGTTACCACATGATAGCATTGAAACATAGTGGTACTTGGCACTCATTGCTTCTTCCACCTAAAAGTGTTTGATCTCTCTTCTGCTGGGTTAAATCCTTCTTGTACTTCCATGTTGATATTGTCCTCTTTCCTTTTCCCAGAGAGAGTGTCTAGTGCTTTTCTAAGTATGGTTAACAAGCTAGGCAGAACCTAGCATGCAGCAAGTACACAGAAAATACCAACATGTAGTCTTGTTTCCTCTAGAATGCAAATTCTTTAGAGGCACAGGGACCTTTCATAGCTCTGAAGTCCTGTCTCTCTTTTCTGGAAGACAGTGTTCAAACCACTTCTCAGGAATGGATGACCAAAGCTGAACTGTGCCCTGGAACTGAATGGCAAATGTGGCCACTCTTGAAGACCTGAGCATCTTCCATTTTTTGGAAGTTCTCATGAGAATGAAGTCCTACATCCCATCCCATCTGATAGTACACACTCATTTATTGAAAAATTATTTGTAGTTTCACTTGAACATGTGTAGGAACTGTAATTGTTGAAGAATCACCCCGACTTTACCTATTTCCTGGTCCACAAACAGTGTTTATTAACTGTAAGGTAGGTATTTAACAATGTACAAACTTTCCATCTCTCCTAACAATAAAAGAAAACACTGTCTACAAAAGCTAGTTTTAGTCCTTAATACACAAATGTTTGAAACTATATATCATTTATGAAACATTCAACTCTGAACTGACACAAGAAGAAATACCAAACTCATTTGCTGAGGTTAGTGACTTAATTTTTTATTCAATGTTCCTTACTGTTATTTATATTGCTCAAAAGTCTGCATTAAAAAAAATCAGGTCAGCTGGGCATGGTGGCGCACGCCTTTAATCCCAGCACTTGGGAGGCAGAGGCAGGCGGATTTCTGAGTTCGAGGCCAGCCTGGTCTACAGAGTGAGTTCCAGGACAGCCAGGGCTATACAGAGAAACCCTGTCTCGAAAAACCCAAAAAAAAAAAAAAAAAATCAGGTCATCTTCATTCTCTGAGAACATATTGGTGGAAAGACTAACTCTGCTGTGTATTACTTGTACCTGTCTCTGTACTCAGCGACAGGGAGGTGGGCTTTCTTCGAACCCTCTTACTTCAAATGTACACCCTGACACTAAGTTAGAGCTCTTGTTACCCCTTCCTTAAGACCACGGAGGAACAGGAAATACACTTTATTTTTGCCTTCAAATCTAGAGTGGGCTTCTTAGTTGGACAATACATTGTTAACATTCTCAAGTACAAAAAAAAAATACTTTCCTAAGAATGTTTTTATTTCAAAATCAATGATTTTTTTCTCACAGTATAAATACATTTCCATATATGTTGCTAACCATACATTGCAGTGCTGATCAGAGATGACCACAGTGTTGACCACTAGTCTCCTGAAAGCACGTGATCAATTCCAGTTCATTGATCATGGAAATCCTTTATTACAGACACTGTATTTTGAAGCTTGACATACTTGTCTTAGCCACTTTCTTTGGATCCCTATTACTTCACACCATAAACTTCCCCAAACGTTGGAGGACTGACTTTGGAATAGAGTCCCATTACAGTTGCATTTTATATTAACTAGGAGAAAACATTTCTGTATCGTAGAGGAAAAAAAGAAGCAGCTACATAAACCATCCAAGTATTTACTGCATGGTAATGGTATTTCAAACATCATTGGAAGAGCCATTGGGAATGCTGAGAGCATTAGCTTGTTTTATTTTCAAAGCATTTGTAAGGGTATGATGCCATGTCCTTGAGTAGTGTTCCTGAAAATAATCTCCAAGGAAGCCAGTTTTCTAGAATAATTCCTAATAACTTCCCTACTTCACAGTTAAAATGTATTTGAGAATTAACACTAAAATACCAAATTGTCCCGAAATCTCCAATATTTCAGAAATACTCTTAATCTCAGATGCACTTGATATATCAAACAATTTAAATGCAGCAGGCATAGCCAGTGACGCATCCATTCACAGATTCCTGAGTTTCACAGACACAAGAGGGGATCTGCAGAGGGTATTGTCCGTGGCAGTGACTGCAACTCTGAAAGCTCTCTCTGTGGCTTCTAGTTACAATTCATAAGCACTGCTTGTTCAAACTCTGCTAACTTCCTATTTCTAGACAATGAGCTAAATGACTTTGGAAATGGAATTATAATGAAACTGAAACTCATAGCTATTAATACAGAAATGTATGCTATTCATGAAAAAACAACTAATAGAAACAGAGCAACAATAAGTGACATTATTAACATGTCCTAAAGTTGTACCATATTGTTGATTTGTGTGTTTTCTTTGTAAATGAATATTAAACATTATGTGATTTAAATTCTCATTTTCATAGCTGTCATTTATGTATTAAAATATGGTATTTGCACTCAAATTCAAGAAACACCTGTTTCTGCTTATATTATTTCTCCAAGATAGAAATAACATGACAATAAAATTTCCATGAGCAGTAAATCACACAAACATTTTCTGGTAATAAATATTGCATATTTCTTCATTATCACAGACTATTTGTTACAAAAATAACGTGTTTCCAAAAGAAATTTGAAAAAAATATTAATTATAGAAAGGAAAATTAGACTTTACCTGTCACTAAAATTTGAAATATAATACTTTTCACTGTAGGAACATTTTTGATTTGTCATTCAATTTCAAAATATAGTATGCTTTCAATTCCTAATCAGCTAGCTACAGGAAGCATTTTAGGTAAGAGAGTATATCTGTGGTCCTGAGCTTATTCACTTCTTAAAAACGTTCTCAAAGTGTCCTCAGAAATTTGAACATCAATTCTATCTTAAATTATGCAAGATTTATGAATGAGATTATGTTTTTAAAGTTCTCTTGATTAAAGAGTTCATTGTTTCAGCATATAGGTCCACTGACTTAGAACTCAGGATCCCATAATGTAGAGCTGAGACCAACGTTGATTTTCCACAGTGAGATTTTTGTCTGAGAACAAACAAAACACAGAATGATAAAGCATACAACTCATGATTCTAGAGTGTAAATTCTAAGTTGATAACGGGTATCAAATGATGTGCAAGGATACAGGAAACCATCATGTAATCAAGAGTATAACTGAACCAGTTTCTAAGTTGAGAGTGTGGAAAAAAAATACTAAAATTTACAGATATCCATCACCCTAGATAATACCTCATCTGAAATTTTAAGTCTTGTCTCATGTTTTTTACTCAGTAATAATTGAGAGCACACTGAAAAATATCTTTGCATTTTCTTATTCTTTAATTATAACAACAAAATATTCTGGTGATGTTTCTCTATTCGTTATAGTTTGGACAAAATAAATTCTGGTGACCTGATGAAGATTAACCCTGAATATGTTACATTATTCAAGGTTTTGTGTTGGTGAGGAGAAGTATGATACAAAATAATTATTAACGTTTTCAGTTAATATTGTGTATTCATTCTTTATTTTCCTATTATAATTTTGAGAGGAAGTAAAAGGGTCTGTATATTGGCAACCAGAAACATTTACAGTATTTAAGAAGCTGTGACTTCTTGCCATTTTAGGCTTGAACCAAGGTTAACATGTTTTGAGTCTATAAATGCTCATACTCCCCCTCACTCAGAGACATCCTTTCCTTTTAACATCTGAGGTGAATAAGACTTTAGAGTTTTAGGAATGTTTAATTTTTCAAAAGACTTCTATCTAATTATCTTAAGCATTCTGACAGTATCTGCTTCTTTATTTTATTTCACATGCTGAAAGAAATTTTCAACTTTATTTTAGTCATGAAATATCCTTTGTCGCTGTAAATATATTTACTTTCCATGTGTACATTTAAGCCACTTACTTTCTTTTAACTTTTCTTTTACTGTTGCCATTAAAGTAGTTATATCACTTCCCACTTCATATTCCTTAGTTCAAAATTGACTATAAACATCTCCTTGCTCCCTTTCAAATTTAGGAGCCCTTTTCACATTAATTCTAAAAACATAAATACATACATACATATACACATGCATCTAAATACATAAAAGTATTCCACTCAGTCTTCATAATTAAAATTACTTTATCTCACATATGTCTTTTATGTATGTCTTACCTATATAATCTTTAAAAACTCTGATTTTATATAGTATTCTATTTTGATATGAATGTTTTCCAATTTAATAGCTAATATTAACATACAGCGAAAGAGAGTACAGATTCATACATTATTCTCAGTTCTCTTGTGCTCTATGCCTTTCACAGTTAAAGGAGATAAAGGGAATATTCTCATCGCTGGACAGGTTGGGTCAAAGCTAGATAGAGAGGGGCAAGAATTTATGTTTTCTATAAAAGGCAAAACACAGTTCAATACTACTATGTACTGTCTACTATTTAGTTATCAGAGTTCAACAATTGTCTTCCAATCCTAATTTAAGTCATGATTTGTATTGTTATCTTTCCACATGTATTCTCAGTAATTATATACATAATTTCAATGTCCTTGTACTGGCTGGTTTTGTGTGTCAACTTGATACAAGCTGGAATTACCACAGAGAAACTAGCCTCTTTTGAGAAAATGCTTCCATGAGATCCATCTGTAAGGCATTTTCTCAGTTCAAGGGAGGAGGGCACATTGTAGGTGATGCCATCCCTGGGATGGTAGTCTTGGTTTCTATAAGAAAGAAAGTTGAAGGATTACTTTCTTGCTTTCTCTAGGGCAGAGTTTCCGTCCTTGTATTGGTGTTTTTCTGTTATTATCCTTTGAAGGGCTGGATTCGTGGCAAGATATTGTGTGAATTTGAATCCTTCAACAAACCTAAAAGAAGACAGTCACAAGAACAGAACCCCAACTCTAAAAACAAAAATGACAGGAAGCAACAATTACTGTTCCTTAATATCGCTTAATATCACTGGCCTCAATTCTCCAATAAAGAGACATAGACTATCAGACTGGCTACACAAACAGGACCCGACATTTTGCTGTCTTCAAGAAACACATCTCAGGACAAACGACAGACACTACCTCAGAGTGAAAGGCTGGAAAACAATATTCCAAGCAAACGGCCCGAAGAAAAGAGCTGGGGTAGCCATTCTAATATCGAATAAAATA